>JAZGTI010015863.1:0-13121 GCA_036877585.1 Botia kubotai
ATATGAAGTATTTTTTAACCCATATTACTTATCTAACTGGCCGTTTTTGCAAGTGAAAGACAATGATTATTTTTGAACAATAAAAACAATGTTGGGAACTGTGTGTTGGAACATTTATCCATTGTTTATTGATTGTACTGTTAGAAAACCGGGCGCTACCGACAGTTCTTGAAGTGGAAAAGTGCCAGTACGTGTGCACCGGTTGTCATATGCAAAGCATTATCACATTTGAAATTTCTACAATAAAAAGACTTTGATATATTGCTGGTACAACATACATTTACTTACTAATCCTACTAAAGGAACCTTTTGTCAAACAACTGATTTGATACTAATGTGTTTGTGTGTATAAATAATATGGTATGAAAACATAGTAATTTGGAATACCTTGCACATGTTTGACTATACATTAGTAATTCACAGTTTCCCCTCAGTAGTGTGACGGCAACAAGTTTATTCTTTTAACATTGTTTTTAAGGCAGCAGACTGTTAGCATACTGTAAAAAGTTGGTGGATTTACCAATGATTGCATCTTAATAAATGCAAGTATGGGACATATTTAAATTAAACCCTTTTTTTAGAAAACCTAACAAAAAGAATATATTACAGAAATACTACTTACAACAGAAATACTACTTTCATAAATCAAGCACTGGCTGTAATGTGGTTTGTCATGCATATACCTGTTGATGAGACCAGTCTCCAGTGAGTGAACACAGATTGTGACTGATTCGTGGGGAGCGAGCGGGAAAACACAAAGCGGAATACGCGGGTCTTTAGCATAGTGAAACAGAAAGATTTTAGCATGGATGTGAATCCTCTCCACTCATACAGCCTGTACCTCAGCCGGTAAGGGCAAATGGACAGTGGCTAAAGACACGCAGCCACATTCCTGGTTTTGAGTACTAGCAACGTGTGAAGTGATGATCTGCTAGAAAAGTGAAAGTTAGCTAAAGAGTAAAATATCGAAGCGCTGGTACTTTGTTCTTGTGCGTACCAGCCCACTTTGAACACTGGTTACCAATGAATCATGCACAGTAAGAGCAGGAACCTGTCTTAAGAACCTCAACAGGGTCCATTTTCATTTCACATTGATGTTAACCAGAATAGGATGAGTCATGTGCATGTAAATGTAGTCATTGCCACACCTGAAGTGGAATAATCAGTGAACTGACCTAATGTGATTTTGGCCAGTAAATGACCTCAGAGGGATGTCAGAATGCGAGACTGTGAAAACATAAACTCACTGTGGCTTCGGAGGAAGACAGGAGCAGGGAGAGGGGAAACATGGGACATGCTTTGACCTTTCTTTGCTTTTTATGGGTAATAGCCTTGAGCTTACACCACTAAATCCCCTGTCAGCTGTACAGGAATAGATATTTTACCTGTGAATGCAATCTGTACTGGCATTCTGATGAATACTGTTCAGACTGCAGTGTGTTGAGGTGAAACACTATATTTTTGTTTTAATTGTCAGGTGGGATTTGTTGCTGGTTTGAGTATTTGGACATTTGCATCACACTTAAAATGTATGAATGTTATTGCATTAGATATGATATATATAACCAAGCATTTATTTTAAAGCAGTACAGTCACACTTTTAAAACAATGCAGTTTGTTAGCTTTGTGTAATTTGATACAGCTGCTGAGGTTATTCTGAAACACACTTTAATTTGGTCATCACACACAGTTGACTACCACATCAGCTGTGGTCTCATTTATTTCTTCGTCTTTCTTTACATATTGTTTCTCCTGTCTGCAGTGAGTCAAGGAGGGATGTCCGCAGATATCTGCCCAGATCCAGGGATTCCTGAAAATGGGAAAAGAATTGGCTCCAGCTTTCAGTATGTTCTCTATTTATTCTCTTATCTGCTGTGCTTGTTCTTTATAAAGGCTTGACACAGTTTTAACCGGGTCTGGGGCTGATTTCTGTCTGAACTCTCGTACCGATAGGCCATTACAACTAGGACCTTCGGTCAGCGCTACTAAGTGGGTTTTTAAAATCCCCCAAAAAAGAAGCAAGATCTGTGACATGTTCTGCATTTAATAGAAAACCATCTGGCCATTTCTGAAAATGAATAGCAACTGCAGAGACAAGAGGCTTATGGGCACCTGACAGAAATCACTATCATTTCTTTGACAAAAGAGGTGTTTTGGGTCTGATGGCATGACTCATGTCACTGGGAGATCGCTGACGGTCATTTGTTTCCATAAATTCCGCAGGGTCGGAGCCAGCATCCAGTTTTCCTGCGATGACAGCTACGTGCTGCAAGGATCAAAGAGCATCACTTGCCAGAGAGTGACTGAAACTTTAGCGGCCTGGAGTGACCACAGGCCTATCTGTCGGAGTAAGTGTAAATATAGGTCTCTTTCCCCCCCAATAAGACACTTTCTGTAGGGACGTTGTCAGATCTGCTTAAGAGAGATGCGTACCACATGGCAGTAGGGAGTAATGTTGCACAATCCGTAAACAGGAACAATTGTGCCGCAAGGATTTGACAAAAAGTGGTTTTGAATTATGCATTACAGATTTTCTTTGGTTTTATGGCTCTGTTCCAAAACCTTGTGAGATGCCTACGTAGGCAGCATTTTAAGACATCATAGACACATTTCTTCTCTCACTGGAAGAAGTGAGAGAAATATTGATTATAAAAATTCATTCAATGCAGAAAAAGTTTCAGTTGTTCTATTTGTATGACACACAGAGTAGCTATCTACTGTATGTGAAACATTCCAGATTGGTCACTTTTAAGGATTAATTTTAGTTAGGATATTGCCTATGTAGGCAGTAGAAACCAAGGCAGCAAGGTTTTGAAAAAGAGCTATTGTGCGTATAAATCTCTGCTGCACTGGTCGGCATCTAGAAGTGTTTGCTTGTGGGTATGAACCCAAACATTTGCTGAATATAAGCTGTCCAGGCAGTGATGGACTAGCTTTATTTAGTAAAACACACAAAGTGTTGCACTTACTGGAAGTAAAGCAGCGTTTGTGTCTCTCTTGCCAATAATGTCACCTTTGTGCTCAGTTGGTAAGTTTTTGTCCACATCTTTTTGTTTGATACTTCCATCAGGCAAATTAATGAGGAGCGATGTTTACTTTAATTAGGTGCTGCCGTTTTCAGTGCCATTCACTAGAGCCTATATCCACATTTCAGAAGCCTCTAACCTAGAAAGGAAGCCCATTTAAATGCATAATTTCAGGTTTAATTAAAGTTTTGCTAGCTTTTGCAAACACTTTCTCTCATTATACGCCATAAACCAGATAAGCGACGACAAAACAACATCAGAAAGTCTTCACACTATCAGTCTGCAACAATTCACCCTCAATTTGTAAGGATGTAAACATTTGCTCCAGCAATTATTTGATTATGATTCTTTATCAATCTGTGATGCAGATTTGATGAATAAAATTGCAAGTTTATTATTGTCATAAACAATCATAATCAATAATTGAAGATATGATCATCCCAAAATTATGTAAATGTACTGTAACACTGTGTGCTAAACAGTCCTGGAATGCTAAACATTAGCAGTTTGTCCATGCAAATCAAGAGGTATGAGTAGGAGAACATTTAGCTGTTTTCTTGGTTTCTATTTCTGCTGTTTTGTGTGGGGTAATCCCTCCCACAATGAAATGTCATTTGTTCAATATTCTGCTAGTCATAATTATACACTAAACATCAAATGTCCTCTGATTGGCTGTGATTGTCTGATGACACACAGGAGTCCACAGCAGTTTAGTGTGCACAGAAAAACTGGAAATGTGTTGGGCTGTGCCTGATAAGGATGCTGAGCATTGCGACAAGGCTGAACCATCTTCCTTAAAACAGGAGCAAAGAATGTAGATTTTTCCTGATTTATTTTTGGCATCCCAGAATCCTCATCACTGCGGTCATGTGGCTAGATGTGCTCTTAAGATGAGACCTGGAGTGTCTCAGGTCTGAAAGCCACAGAAGACACAGGCCTCCAAATGACATTAATCAGAATGAAATAAGGCAGAGTGTCAGAGGCACGGGCAGAGGAGTAACCATGCTTGACAATTTCTTTACACAATTCTCGCCAATCACTGATTGATCTAGACACTTTTTTGTTTCAAAAGGGCCAAGTAACCTTTTTAAAGACATTTCTAGGATGTATTGGGGGAGGGGGGGGGTTGTGGGGAAAAGAACGGTAAAGACCCTTTAGCCTTGTGATTTATGAATCCTCAGTAGACCCTTTCCTGTGGCCTCTTTTTCAAGATATTTTTTTGTTTAATTAATTATAGAATAAAGAGTTAATTATAGAGTATATTTGGACCTGTAAATGAGATAAGCTCAAATGGACTGCTTTTAGCACTTACTGCCACTTTGGTAATTAAGTGCTTATAACTTCAATTTGCAAGTATACAGACAGTGCAGGAGGTCATTGTATGTGCCAGACACATCATGATAATTAATGTTTAGTAAACTTCATCTTTACAAGTAGTTATCTTATAGATTGTTGTCCAATGCCTGCCATGTGATCAGCCCAGTTTACACCTGCTATTAATATGTGTCTCAAATGCATCTTCTGTGATCACGTGTGGTAAGATTTTATGGAGCGGAAAATCAAATTTCACGGCTGCGTTCATCTTCTGCTGCTTGAAAAGTTTTCCTATTGTTGTCTTGTTTTATTTTAATATAATGACAAATGTGATTTTTGAGATACAAATTATCTGTCACTACATAAAACGTACTGAAGAAGTCTTTTTTTTGATTGGACATTGTAAATTTAAAGCCTGTGTTTCAATGTGTTGTGTTATTAATAGTGCAGGAGTCTGAAACATCAGATACATTTAAAATACAAATACAATGTGGTTGCATGTTTTGCTGATTACCCGATTATGAGTTTTGAGTCATTAGATCACAGAACAGTTTGGACCCCATTCACAGCTGTACTAAACACTGTAGGTAAATAAACAGATTATCTGAAATGGGCGTTCAGGTAATATCAAGTGTAAATAGGGTTTTCATCTACTGTAGGTTGATACCTACTATTTTCCCCATAGTAGTTGTGTGAACTAAAGAGTTCAATGCAGTCCCTGTCTGAAAATATTTGCTTTATTATCTCCTCTCATCTCCACCTATCCAAATCTTCCTCAGTACCCTGTGGAGAAGCCGATGAGGCCGCAGTAACGGAGTGTGCCTGCTCTTTTAAGCTGTCAAAGAAAATCCCTGACTAAACACAAGGGAGAAGCAGTTAATATCCCAGCACAGTAAAACATTGGGGGAAAAACCCTGACTCTGTCAATGATTGAGTCATTATTTTGATGTTATTTTGAGGCATGACCTTAAAAAGATTAGCATGTGTAGTGTACTAGATGTAGTTTTGTTTCAAAACCTATTCAGTTTAGTGATTCAGAAAACCTATTCAGAAAATTGTCAAAAACAAATAGTCATGGCCAAATATATTGGCACCCTTGCAATTCTGTCAGAAAATGCAACCCCTCTCTCAGAAAATTGTTGCAGTTGCAAATGTTTTGGTACTTACATTTATTTATTTATTTATTTGCATTGGAACAACACAAAAAAACAGAAGAAAAGTCAAATCTGATACAATTCCACAGAACCTAAAAAATGCACTGGGCAAAATTACTGGCACCCTTAACTTAATATTTGGTAACACCCCCTTTGGAAAAAATAACTGAAATCAATCACTTCCTGTAACCATGAATGTGTTTCTTACACCTCTCTACTGGAATTTTAGACCACTCTTCTTTTGCAAACTGTTGCAGTTTATTTGAAGGATGCCTTCTCCCAACTGCTGTTTTGAGATCTCTCCACAGGTGTTCTATGGGATTAAGATCTGGACTGATTGCTGGCCATTTCAGAACTCTCCAGCACTTTATTTGTAACCAATTGTAAGTTCTTTTTGAAGTGTGTTTTGGGTCATTGTCCTGCTGGAAGACCCATGTCCTGTGGTGGAGACGCAGCTTTCTGAAACTGGCCACTATGTTGTGCCCCAAAATTCTTTGGTAATCATCAGATTTCATGATACCGTTCACACAGTCAATGCATCCAGTGCCAGAAGCAGCAAAGCAACTCCATAAAATCTTTGAACCTCCACCATGTTTGACTGTAGGGACTGTGTTCTTTTCTTTGAAGGCTTCTTTTCTTTTTCTGTAAACAGTGCCATGATGTCCTTTACCAAAAAGCTCTACTTTTGTCTCATCTGTCCACAGTACGTTCTCCAAGAAGGATAGTGGTTTTCTCACATAAGTTTTGGCAAACTTCAATCTTGCTTTCTTATGCCTTTTTGTCAGCAGTGGTGTCCTCCTGGGTCTTCTACCATAGCATCTCTTTTTATTTTGATGGTGACGGATAGTGCGAGCTGACACTGTTGTGCCCTGTGTCTGCAGATCAGCTTGAATTAGTTTGAAAGTTAATCAGTGTTCTTTATCCACCAATCTAACAATCCTTTATTGTAATTTTTCATTAATTTTGCTCCTCTGTCCCCGTCCAGGGAGGTACAGTGCCAGGTACAGTAGCTACAGTGCCATGGGCTGTAAACCTCTTGATGATATCGTGCACAGTGGACGCAGGAACATTCTTTGGAGATATACTTGTAGCCTTGGGATTGTCCATGTTTTCCCAGGTTTAATCCCACAATGTTTTCTCCCAAATCCAGAGACTTTCTTTTCTCCCAAATCCAGAGACTTTCTTTTCTCCATGCTCAGTGTGACACACAACACAAAGGTTGAGTCAACTTTTCTCCATTTTAACTGGCTGCAAGTGTGATTACTATATTGCCCACACCTGTTACTTGCCACACGTGTGTTTAAATACAAATTACAGGAGCATTACATGCTTGAAAAGCAATTATTTAGTTCAATTTTGATATGGTGCCAATAATTTTGTCCAGTCAATTTTTGAGTTCTGTGTAAAATTTTATCAAGTTTGACACGATAAGCAAGTGAATACCAAAACATTTGCAATTGTAACAATTTTCTGAGAGAAGTGTTGCATTTTCTGACAGAATTGCAAGGGTGCCGATATTTTTGTCCATGACTGTACATTTAGAATTATTTCATTCACAACGTCCACCATCTTAATTTTTTCTTGTTGGAACGCATTTTGGGATTGCCTTCTCACCAGAGTACACATGTAATGCTTCCTTAGTATTTAGATAAACGAGGGAAGCTGCATAAATGCACTGCTTAACTTTGGTCTTATAGTCATCTACAGAACTAGATCACTAGGTTTTTGTAACAAAGCTATTGCAATATCGTTGATTATGTCTCGTATGATACAGTTGATTATGTACATGATATTCAAACAACTAACCCTAACTACAAAATCATGACCATCATCTAATTTGTTTTTTTTCTCCCCTTAACAGCTAGAACGTGTGGTTCTAATTTGCGAGGCCCTAAAGGCATTATAACATCTCCTAATTACCCTGTTCAGTACGAAAATAACGCACACTGCGTGTGGGTCATAACAGCGGTGGATCCAGAAAAGGTACGTGTGTAATTGAAATCTAAATTGCAATCTAAGTCTGACTCACGGTCATATGAAAATAAAACTCCACAAAACACAATTGCGATCCATTTTTCATCTGACAAACCTAAAACATGATATGCTTTTGAATAGCTTCTAAGATGCATAATTGACTGGGACTTTGCATAAATGTCAAAAATAATCTTAAAGATAATTTAGGAGGACATTTGCATTACAGTCCGCAGTGTTTGCATAATTGTCAACCTTTTGGCCCGACCATCTATCGCTAGTACAGCATCCTTAGAATTGATTAGGTTCAGCCACAGCTTCGGCTGTGGTAAGAGTGACGGCAGAACAATCGGCTTTGACCTTAGCGCACACCATGGGGAGACGCATGCTGTGGTTGCTAAATTAAGACGAAAGGAAGATAGTCAAAACAACAAATTAGAGTAAAGACAAAACAGCTATTAGGTTAACATGTTGCGCACCTGGCAGATTTTTAATGGCAAGTATGCGCTGTATGCATATGTTTGTTTATTTACACTCTGCCAAGCTACTGTAAATTTATATAATACATCACATATATGTCGGTGACCATACAGTAGGTATTATTCATAATGTGAATAATACTTTGTGTTTGGCTAATACATTTTCTAAAGAGCATGTCATTAGAATAGTTTCACTATCTTTCTTTGTCTCATGATCTGTGAGTATAAAAGAGTTTTGACAGAGTTTTTTTTATAACATTTCTAATTGAATGTTAATGGGGAATCAAAACTGACTAACTAATTCTTAATGCACATCCATGTTCTTAGTGAGTCATCAAGGCACATTACTTATTACTTAAATGTAGAATACTTCCACATTTGAGAAGTATTTGTCTTTGTAATGTTTTATCAAAATGTAATAATTTACCCCTTCCGAAATGACTTTATTGGCTGACATCACCAATTCCTCATACTTTTCAACCCCCATCACCTGTCTTTCTGGTATGTGACTTTTCACAATCCCATAAATTCCATCACAGATAAAATTAAGTCCTGTTCTACATTTCTTTCCCATAAGTATCCTGTCTCACTCAGAAATATTGTTGATAAATAGTAACAAAAGAAAATTATTAAACATTCTTTCTTGCAGTAAGACTAAATATGGCGTAAATATTTTGAACTATTATAGATTTTTACAGTTTTACTTTTTGCATTAAACATTTTTAAGCTACTAGCCACATAGCTCCTGTGATTGGAGAAAAAAATATCCATTTAAGCAACTCAGGACAGATCCATAAATATTAAATACCCTGTTTGTTACCCATACCCTGTGACCTCTGCATTTAACCCATCACTGGTGAGGAGTGAACACACACTGCAAGTTGTGAACAAACACACCTGGAGCAGTGGGCAGCACATTACTGCAGCCAGGGAGCAATTGGGGGTTAGGTGCCTTGCTCAAGGGCACTTCAGTTGCAACCCCCCCACTGCTGGAATCGAACCAGCAACCTTCTGATTACAAGTCCGACTCACTAACCAGTAGGCCACCACTGCCCCCCTGTTGGCCACCACTGCCCCCCTGTTGGCCACCACTGCCCCCCTGTTGGCCACCACTGCCCCCCTGTTGGCCACCACTGCCCCCCTGTTGGGGGACTTCACTATCCACCATCATAAACAGACTTCACCATCATAAACAGACTTTACCATCATAAACAGACTTCACTATCATATACCTAAAATCACAGCCATGTCACAACCAGTTTATTTTCACTCATGTTTTGTGCTTTGATCCTGTGATGAAATTTGACTTTAATTTATTTCACAGTGTGAAATAGACTCTTTCACAGACTCTGTTCCAACACCTGGTGACTGGCCTAAGCAAACAGAATCTAGAGTGATGACTGCGTTTAAGGCATAATTATGATGCCTTCAAATATAATTTTATTGAACAAATTGTGTGTACCATCCTATCTAGTAGGCATTAGACAGATCAAAAAAATGAGTTCTGAGTATTGTTATAGTGACTTTTGTTTACACTGTAGTGTGAAGGAAAGTTCAAAGCAAATGGTAGATGTATTTCGACACAGTCTCAATGCATATTTCAATGCAGTACTGGGATTTGAGAGTTGTGGAGAACAGTTAATAGCTAAATTCTTCAAATGTTGTATCCAAAATCTTCTCAGAACAGAATGTTAAGACCACAGAATATCATAAAAATGCAGTCTTGATCTGTGTCTCTGTCATAGCCTGTTTTAGACAAGAAGGTCATGGTTCAGAACATGACAGGACTGTTAATTCTTTCAGAACTTTCAGAATCTTTCAGTCACAGACATTAGTCCGGGTTGAGCTCATATTTCATATTGATTTGAATGTTTGTTATCCATACCGATTTATCAACAAGAGGTCCAACAGCACCACTGTCATTATCTAGATCTACCTTTCATACTTAAGTTCTGAAGTAACGTAATCAGATGAAACTCATAAAGTTTTTTATTCTTTTCCTTGAATGGCTTCAATTCAGATATTTAGTGCTGCCATTCATATTAGTTGTATTCATTGTACTGCTGCTGCTGTACATTTACCACCAGAACTAATCATATGATGACGGTCACTATATCTCATAAAGACTGTAGAGTGACAGAGTGTGATTGGCTGTGACATCATTCTGCTGCTAGCGATGATACGAAATCATTACTTTAGTGGACCATTACTTCAGCTATGTATGTGTGTATATGTTTCTAAATATATTTACCCATTAAAGAGTGGCATCTGCAAACAAATAGAGCTAGAGCATTTCTCAGAAATAACTTAGTTTTGAGCGGTTTTTGTAATGATTTTTAATCAACTAGTGTCAATGTGATTTTTAGTGGATGTATAAATCAGGCAAAACGTGCATGTCCCAGCAGAGGAGTAGTTTATCATATTATATGTATATATATTAAGTTTTAAAGATTAATATACTTATTCATTTTCTCTATTTGACCGTAAACACATCTGGTACATAAAGGAGGATCACAATGTTTTGTCTAAATCGTGTGTGTATCCTGGATCTTCAAGCCAATGAAGACATGATCAGAGAGAGAGAGAGAGAGAGAGAAACTTTTTGTGTACATTTTCCTGTTCCTTTTGATTAAATGGCTGAGGAAGGGCAGGAACTTAGATGGTGTCAACAATATCTCATTATCACACACACTTGAGAGTTGAGATGCTGAGATGTTAAGGGTCAGGGTTAAGATGTTGGGAGCCTTCAAAACAGGCTGTATGTTTGCATTCATAGTCTCAAGTGTAAGTCTGAATGTGTGGAACAAATGAATATGATTTCTGCAATCAAATTAACTGCTTTTCATGTGTATAAAGAAGAGTGAAAAAAGGAATGGCTGGTATGTCAGGGCACGAAAAGTGTTAAAGTAGCCCAACAATCAGGCACCACATGAATTGCACATCTTTTACATCAGAAATTAAAAAAAGGAAAAAACAACATCTAATACCGAGCGATTTGTTTCTTTATTATACTATGACATAGTACTGAAGCTAAATATATAAATACATGCAAAGTATACCTAAATATACAATATATACAATATATATTCTCATAAATTCTCATAAAGTAAACAACACGTCACAATCCTGCACTGAATTTGTTTTTCATAAACTATAAAATGTTTAAGGCTTATGCTCAAGTACTGTGTCTAGGTGTACATTTTTTGAACACAAACAAAAACTGTAGTGTAGTAGTATTCTGAGAGGACTTCATGTCAGGAGTCAAACTCGGGTCACTGATGATACTTCCACACCATTTGTCAGAGCACTGCTCATGAGGCTATGACTCTGATCCAGACCTCTAATTTGATTGGACAAAAGTGCTGATACTTAGTAGAATAGCACTTCACTATTTGTATCACTCAGCTTGTGTGTTGATGAATTACATTTACGCATTTGGCAGACACTTTTATCCAAAGTGACTTACATTGCATTATACTATACATTGTTTCCAAAGATGTGCAATCCCTGGGATTATGTTATATTATTATCCCCAGGAATAATATAACACTTTTGCAAAGATAGTGTTGATTACAAAATTTCACTCACTACACAATTTATATACTTCCATTTGTGCTGTTACACAGTTTTTAAGAATTATTAAAATTCTTAGTTGATATGTGGAACATAGCAATAATAGTAGATTAGTAGTCAGTATATTCAATTAATTAATTTAATTATTCAATGATTGTAGGTTATTTGGAGATCATGCATTTTATTCTGTTTCCTAAAATAATTAATAAATGGCATCTTTGGGCATCCATATGTTTTGAAACAGTGAATATTTTTGGTGCTGTTTTCAACTTCTCTGTACCTAGGTACACCTAGGTTTTATCTTGCTAATTCGTCAACATTGCATATTTCCACACAGGATTTCTTTACTTTTACCTCATGCGGCCACGCATGAGCACAGCTTAGAGAGAACACTGGTTGAAAGTAACACCGAAAGTGATTTGTAAAAACTTACTCTCTCACAGTTTTTTCTCTTTTGGATGAATAAAAATGCAGAATGAAACCACACCATTTAGCAATTTCTGAAGAGCATCTGAGAACATCTTCTCTCAAACGCAGGCAAAGTAGTGCTATTGAGGCAACTGTCAGGCTTTATTTTGTATAAAATAAAGAAATCAATAGTTCTTTCAAGCCGGTTCAGGGAGCAATCGCTAAGATGTCCTGTCACTCTCTGAATGTGTTTATGTAGACCATGAGTGCTGTTTTTATCCACTTGCTAAGCCTTCTGTAAAAAGAATATTTTCTTTTGACAGGATAATTTAAAAGCCTGTATTTTAGGCTTCTCGTTTAGGGAACGACTCCATATCAGCACTGGCATTTTATAAAGATGGCTTGTCACAAAACTTCTGAGTTGTGTTGCAGCATAATGCTTTTTTTGTGATTGTGATTTTCTGCTGATAGATATAGCCTCCAGCCAGCCGGCTCACTCCTGTATCATAAGCATATAAAATAACAACTGTATTCTTGACAATTGCAAAACATACAAGCTTATTCATTCGATATATGACTTAAGCTATATATATCGAATGAATGTATTTATATGTAAATATCTTGCTATACTACTGATATCTTGTTAAAATTGTAAAGCATGCTTAATAAAGTATTTTTAAGACAACTATAGTATAGATGTATTTTAATCTGAAGAGTAATCACAGGGTTAGACAAGTAAATCCTTTTTTATGCACAGCCTTAGGTGCCTTATTTCTTTAATTAAATGGTAAACCTGGATTATATTCATAATATTTTTATTTTCTTTAAAGCGTTATTTTTTTACACAGATTTATCAAGTACTATCATTCTGCTTTATATTCTGCATTCAAGGTGGAACCCAGAGCATTCCAGCTGATTACAGTTATAGTCAAATGTAAACATTTCATGTCATTTCACTTTTTGTGTTGCTGTATCAAACATGATTCTTGGCAAGGTAAGAATTCATTGATGCACAACCACTTCATTTACATGTAGATATGTACCTGTCTTAATATTGCATGGTTACATATTCCCGTGCAATCAAAATACTTAAAGGTTTACATAAAGCTTTCCTGTAGCTCAGTGGTTAGAGCATGGCGTTAACAACGCCAAGGTCATGGGTTCGATCCCAAGGATTGCACATACTCAATGTATAG
>JAZGTI010015864.1:0-13121 GCA_036877585.1 Botia kubotai
ATTCACTGTGGACAGCAAAGTAAGAATTTCATTGCACAGGGAAACCTGTTTCCTCACTGTGCATATGACAATAAACGCTTTGAATCTTGAATCTATATTTACATTTATGCATTTGGCAGACGCTTTTACGCTATGTGACTTACAGTGCGTTCAAGCTATCCATTTAATCAGTATATGTATTCCCTGGGAATCGAACCCACAACTTTTTGCACTGCTAATGCAATGCTGTAACAGTTTAAACATTTGTGTACCAATAATAATAAAAGTGTTATGGGAATAAACAAGGCAAAAAGTTATGCTTTATTTTTTCACATTCAAAAATAGAAAAGTACACACATTTAAATATAATATGTAATCTCTTGTGAACAAAAATAAATGATCGAAAGAAAAGTGCCAAAAGTCTTTGATTAAGTTGCAGAAAATCACAAATATTAAAAAGGTTAAAGGTCAGACAGAAAATCTCACACTTTACATGGTAACATATCTGTGAATTGTAAAAAGGCCTGTTTAAATCATTACCTTTAAACTATTTTACAACACATTGAAAATAAACAGAAGAGAAGATGTGTATTTCAGGAAAATATAAAAATGCTCTTGTAAGCAATCATTTTTTATAAACATGTTCCATATTTTAATTTAAATAAAGGTCATCAGGTCATGCATCCTGACCACTGGGTAAACAGACACATTTCTCATTATAATACATTTAACCAAATAAAAACATTTGGGAAACGTTTGGCAAGGTTGAGTTCCTCTGTGACCAAGATTGTTGGACAGGGCACCAGTTCCAATCACAATCACCCTCCACAACAGAGATTTAACACCTTCTGACTGTTCATTTGGATGTAAGTATGATGTCAGACCAACAGGCAACAAGCATGGAAAAGTGGCTAAAACTTCTTGATCTTTATCAACCATATTTACTGAAGGTCTATTTCCTCAGCCTTACATTGAGAAACAAAGTTCAAATCTGTATCACACAGCATGATGTGGTGAGAGGGGTTAGGAACATAGACTTCTGTAAGGGGAGGGAGTCTTAAGGCTATATATTACAAACAATCTCAGATATGATAATATTCTTAAAGAATATTGCTTAATCCACTTGAAGAACAGTCTCTTTGCTCATCTTCAGCTCACCTAGTTTCCAAAACTGCAAGTATATTTCTCCAGCTCTGATGGTTAAATACTCTTTTCAGGCAAATATGATTGCCATTCAGTGGAAACTTTGATTTTGGAAGGGTAAAGAGAAGATGAGCATTTAGGGGCATCAGAGAGGGTCAGCAGCCAGGCGGTACATCTGTGATAAAGTCAAACTCGTTTTGACCTAGCCATAGCTCTGGAAGCTCATTGACCCGGTCCAAACCTAGCTCCACCACTAGCGACATTAGAACTTCCTCATCCACTGGATCAGAATCAATTATCCCAGGTGCCTGTGCTGCTCCGGAAGAAGTAATCTGTCCTGGGCCCAACATGGAGGTTCCATACCCTCTGCTGGGTCCAGTGGTAGTTGCAGATGATACAGCCAGGTTCTGATAGTGGCTGTTAAGCTTCTGGAGCTGCATGGAGGCTATGAGATGCTGACCAGACTGCAGGCAGAAAGGCTGGGGTTTCCCCAACACAGGAGAGCTAGGGTGGAGGACAGCGGAGGGGAACTGAGGACTGGTCTTCCCTGAACCAGTGTAGTGCAGGAGGGAGAGCGTGTCACGGTCCTTCATGGTGGAACTAGACAGCAAACGTGAGCTCATCAACTGGAAACACCTGAGAGAAAAGAAAGAAAGGATTAAGATCTGCGTTTAAGAAATATGAGCATAGAACAAATACAGTGTGTCAGGTCAGTGTTAAGGCAAGAAGACAAGAAGAACCTTGAGGAGTTGTGGAAGACAGATCACAAGACTCAGTACTGAAGCAAGTCATAAGACTAGACAAGACGATCTGTAGAGATGAGCCATTCATAATTCCTCAGATGTGAAGTTAATTACTGAATCCGTGACACTGTCCTGTGACTCCATATCCTTCTCTGTCTATTGTGTGCGATCAAGCACACACACACCGAAAGGAAAAGTAATGCATGGAGCACATATGATTAGGTGCCTCTTCTTCATCTCTACTTAAGCCTATTTTTGCAATAAAACATAATTGTTGAAGTCTGGTATGCAGCTGCATTGGACCTCCAGAAAGTAGCACACATGCTCATTTCAAAGCCCCTCATAGACACTGACAGCTGCAGGGCATTTAGCTCGACATCTTTGTGTTTAGCTCATCATGTTCATTATTCATGGCATTATTCATGGCACACACAACATGGTTAAGCTACAGCTTCATTAGACTCATACATATATTTAAAATATAAAGATGTCATTTTCAAAGCTTCAATATCAACCTCAGATTAACTTCATTAAATTAGTCAGACACTTAGTCACCTTAGAATAGTCAGGTTATAAATATGATTTGAATCTAGTAAAATGATTATTCTAAATATTATTTATCTATAAACAGAATCAATCCTGTGCCACAATTGGCTGCTGTGGAGATAATGAGATGTTACAGGTAAGTTAAAATAGTCAAATAGTTTTTAAGATGAAACACTGCTGGTGTCATTCTCCAAACTGACACACAGAAACTGCATTAGAGAGAAAACGGCCAGACCTGAATAGGTTACATAATATTCCGAATTCATGAGTAAAGGTAAAATGCGGATCAGTTTGGGGTTTTCTTTGTGGTATGGATGTGCAACATATAAACAAACATTCTAGCATCTTTATTATCTCAACTGTCTCTTTTCACATGTAAAATTATTACTAATTATTAAAACACACATACAATTGAAACGGAAATTAAGCAACCCTACAAACAAAATTAAACAGATATAATTTAAATTATTTAATTTTAAACTACAGTATACCAAACAGAAATAGTGCAACAGAAAAAATATAATCTTAAATTGCTAAATTGTTAATCTGATAACTTGCCTTTAGGGGAGAAATGGTCGACTTGCGTGCGTTTTTTTAAATCCAGTATGATGAGAAGCAAGTCAATGTTTATTTATGAAGTAGGAGCTGCATGAAAACAAACCCGTTCAAATAACTGCTGTATTCGCCAAGGACAAATGCAGAGTCAAGGCTGAAGTCTGAGAAATGTTTCCAGACTTTGCTATCCTGGCCCAGCAGAGCTCCCTCAATGAACTGTTACTGAATCAAAGGCATTAGCCTAAATACACACACTCCATTCCCTCAAGAGAGATCCGTGTCCGCTCGGTAACACGACATGGAGTCTAGGTGGAACCGGACTGAGTTGATAAGATACAGAAAACATTTATTTCTAATTACATTTATTTATTATATGTAATCAATTGTTTATATTTATTTTACGAAAAGTAAGTACACTATAATAAATAGTATCAGATGCATTGGTAACAACAGACCGAACATGGCTTTTTCATTTAATACCTAACAAAAGCACAACAACTGCCTAATAAGTGTCGACACAATAACATGTTTAATTAACATAGCACATTTAATACATTTAAAGTTTACAGTATTAATCAAAATACACGTTTGCTTTACAAATTTTACGAAAATATACAAAATGCTTCATATGCATACTAAGACGTTTACGCTACAGGCAATCCACATCCGTGATTTCTGTTCAGCCTTGAGAAGTGCGCTGAGAGGACAGATGCTAGCTATTTACAGACACTACATACACTGTACCCATAATAGCTCACTTAATAATTATCATTCAAACACACCAAAAGCAGTAAAACAACATCTTTACATCTGAGGTAATTAACCACAAATCTATTTATAAAAGTTAGTTTTATTTAATAAAAGTTATTTGTTTAGTTTTGGAAATAATGTTTGGTAAAACTAAGAAATGAACTGGCAAAATCTTAATAACATTGTCTTATATTTGACATTTCTCAATTAATTAGAAATTAACTGAAGCAGTGCTGTTTCGCCCCAAAGAAACCGATGTATTATTCCATCAAAACACTAATTCACGAATTCTCTAATACTGCCAAAAAAAGTAATGAGCTGCACTGAAACGGCGGGATTATTTTCCGTTTTTCCGGGTTTAAAGGCTGCATCTGTCCTCATTCATAAAGACACTTCACATGTAGATGAGGAGGGAAGTGACGGGTAAAAGAGCAGGGATTTGCTTTACTCCTGTGGGAAACGTTATGCAAATAAGACAACCAGTTTTTAAGTACCCTTTGTTGTCGTCAAAGATCAAGAATCAATGTAGAACAATGGTTTAGTAACCTCGAACATTTTACTTTAATACTGAAAAAAAATATTTTTTTAAAGCTCCTAAAAATAGAATAGAAGATCCGCGAGAGCAGTTTATGTGCGGCAGAATTAAGAGTGCGGGTAGACACTTTGCATAATTTCGTTGGGAAGTCAAACATACAACTATAGAGCAGGTGTCAGTATGTGCAGCCGAGGATATAATGGGAATTTCAACCGTTTTCTGTTTCTTTGATGAATGATGAATGATGCTCAACAGTTGAGGTGGTTTATATTACATACAGCTCTAACTATTCGTTGTGATAAACTATCAAATCATAAAAGTAAACATGTAGCTTTTCAAATGCATTTAATTACACTTAAATGTTTAGTCTTTTAAATGAGTTGCACTGCATCCTTTCTACAACACAAAGGCAAATAAAAAGCAGGAGTAAGAGGCATTGAATGGTTTTGGTTCTACATGCATAAAGGTTTTAATAAGGTGAGCCACTGAAATCAGTTCTGTCTCTACACTTAATTTGCTACTTTTATGGTGTTTTTTTGGTAGCATGGATCACTTTATTCCATTGCAATAAATGCAATAAGCCTCATCTCTCCAAGCTAATAAAGCACCTAATGAATTGCACTGGTGTGCCATTCAGAGAAACCTCTGCAACCAAGAAATCTATAAAGATCATGCTGAAAAGAACAGGATTTCCACATGTGGCAGCCCGCACTTGTGCAATGTTGCTGAATCCTGCAAGACTCAATGGAAGAGCAACATGGAAAAAATGCCACACAATTGCTTTGTGTTTTATTATATAACAGAAAAGCATTTATACAAATATTAAAAGCTGACATAGGCTTAAAACATGTTCAGTTTTTGACTAACAATCACAAGAAAGTAAAATTGCAGTAAAATGCATGCTGTAGCCAACATGACTTGAAATTTGGTCAGTTTGTCCATTAAATGTAATATATCCATTTTATAAACAAGCCCTCTGAAATTATGAAGCACCACAGCGACATAACTGGCTGTTATTGCGTTTAAAATGTTGTAGAAGTTGGCTAACAGTATCAATTAATAATCCCACAGCATCTTGCTAAACAGAACAGCAAATTTAGGCATTCATTAACTCTGCGGTAAAGAGACATTCTGGCGTCAGAATGTGGGAGTCTCTGCATATATGTTTGGGCTTATTAAGGCATTTGCAGCCACACACAAAGACCAGAGTGACACGTCCTTCCCATCTGAACCAATACATTAGGTATTTGTGGGATGCATCTGTTGCATTTTGTCATTCCTCTTTAAATAACAATTTATACCCAACAAATTAAAAATAAAAAGATTAACAAACAAACAAGCATGCCATATATGTGACATACCTCACACAAAACATTTCAGCTTTCCCTTTTTATATGCAAATGGATAAGGAGTTTTTAAAAAGTCCCCCACATCCATTAACTATTACCTTTTAATTGGGGCAACACTGGGCTGTTTCTGCATTTAAAAAATATTCCCTGGAAACATTCAAGTAATGTTTTCCAATGACAGATTTTTTGAGTTTTTTGGCAATGAGTGATTTTGAAATCACTCATTTTTCAATGAGTGAATTTTTTTATCAATTAAAAAATGGGTCAAAATGAATCACAGAAAACATATTGAGAACATTGACACAGAGCTGGAGATGCCAGGTGTAATGGAGATGGCTGTGAAAGCAGATATTTTGTGTAGCTCTACATGTGTAAATCATGAGTACATGCACAACTCATCACACACACTCAGGGACACAACAGCATGCACAGACACAGAAAGAGCACCAAAGAAACGGAATAAGTCATTCAGACATTTTACCGTGCTGTGCACAGAGCAGACGGTTTAATCTCAAGTGTGCTTTGATGTGTCTAGTTTGACGGTATATGTTGCATTTACTGACTGCAAAGATTGAGAAAATTGAAAATGTTCGTAAGACCTTTAAGGTACTGGCTGATCCACAGCTGTGCACGGTCTGTTACATCTGCACCAGAACTTACCATTCTCTGATGTCAGACTGACATTGATCCTAACTGAAGCTGACACACTGAAAATCAGAAAAAGCAGGATTTCCTATGGCATGTCTCTCTAAGAAGCATAAATGTATTCAACAAGTTCTTCATGTAAACTGGTTTAAATGGCTTTACAAACCAGAATTTGCATTGTTATTGCATCTTCCATTCATACAGAGACCATACAGTTGCACTGGAAAGGATGTCTGCTTTGTTTACACCAGCTGGTGTTTTGATCAGATTTTTCCTGCCAGGAGAAACTAATGCAGCTGATTTGTATTTAAGGCACCAAAGGATATTTTGGTTACAATTAAAGGAACTGTTTGTAATGCTGAGAAAACATTCTCTCATTCCGAGAGACTGTCAGACAATAGTCGTACATTTACAGTAACATTTTAGAATTCATTTTTTTTAAACACAGCATTTTTCTTTAACTATGTTTTGTAAATATGGATTCTTTTAAAGGACAGAAATCAACAAAAATGTGCAGTTTGTTCTGTTGTTACAATGCGGCTCTATTAACACCTACTTTCCTATATGACCTTCAGGTTGAATTAGACGAAACTGCTTTAGAGTTTGTTGATCAGGATCACCGAAAACAACCATGTATGGTGTTCACTCATTTTCTCCACTTCTTTTTCTGCATTTTATAACGCAAGGCAGAGTGTCGTAAATGTTACCCAGATGTGCTAGGAAACTCTGGTAATGTGTAACCACTGCAAGCCTCTCTATTTATTACCTGCGTTAATCAATCACAGTTCCTCACAGAAAATGGTTTAGCATATTATCAAAACAGCTCATGTTTGGGAAAACTCCACACACTGAGAAAATGTTAACAAGCTTTCATACCAGCAGATCTCTCAAGCCAGATATGGGCTTGTGTTTCAATAAATACATTTATGACATACTGTAGTTAGATGGTTTGCATAGCACATGTGACATCACGTCACCACATATATGTTTTGTGTTTTTACACAATGCCCATAACTCACATATGCCCATATAAATGCATTGATCAATTCATAAAAGCCATACAGAGTCTAGGTAGAGTTAATAGAGGATTTGGGCACTGATGTTATGCATGCAACAAACGACAATAAAGTGAATTGTTTAGCAGTAATTGTAATAGCAATATGTTCCTCTCTGAAAGCTGATCTTGGTACAAAATTTCGCTTGATAATGCCTCTCAGTAACCTCATTAACCTACAGGCTAAACTGATCTAGGATCTGTGTTCATGTATGATAACTTGTTTTATTGACGTCTATAGCAGATTGGTAAAAGGTCTCAAATGGAAGCGGAGCAGCCTGCCCCTTAAGCCGTTTTTAATTAGTCGCTAGTGCTGTAGATAGAACAAACATGTGGCACATGCTACACATACCGCGTGGGCACTGAAAATAAGCATGTTTGCCTGTATAGTGTTTGTTTGATGCTGTTTATGGTTTCAGGAATAGACAGAATTCTCATTTTGCATTTGCAAACATTAAGACAGTAAGAGTGATGGCTACTTACTAATGTATCCTCATGTATTCTCAGTTGTGTACTGTTAAATGACTGAAATGTAAGCATTTATTTACAGACTATCTTCTCATTTATCTTATTGAAGCTTTCAAATCTTATATTCACACATTCAGAACTGGCACTTCACAATGTCAAACGACAACATGGTTCTTGTGTGCCTCATTAATGATTTCAACACAGCTTTGAACATGCTAAAGATTTGAGCGCTACAGCAAAAGGAGAATTCAGCAGAAGTTCATTTAAATTTGGGTATATTTTGGATAACACACGAAGCATATGAACCCCAAATGCACATAAAAATATGTGGATGGAATGACTAGTGATGGTATCTAATCGTAAATGTCTAAACACCAACAACAGGTCAAGATGCTGGAAGTTTGTAGATTAAGTTCTGAGGCAAAGGGAATGTGCGGAACTTTCAAAGGTGTCAGACTGTACTGCCGATGTCAGACTGTACTGCTGATGTCAGACTGTACTGCTGATGTCAGACTGTTTTGCAGATGTCAGACTGTACTGCTGATGTCAGACTGTACTGCTGATGTCAGACTGTACTGCTGATGTCAGACTGTACTGCCGATGTCAGACTGTTTTGCAGATGTCAGACTGTTTTGCAGATGTCAGACTGTACTGCTGATGTCAGACTGTACTGCTGATGTCAGACTGTACTGCTGATGTCAGACTGTTTTGCGGATGTCAGACTGTTTTGCAGATGTCAGACTGTACTGCTGATGTCAGACTGTACTGCTTCCTCATACAGTGGAGTGGTGACCTCTCAGGGATCTTCAGGTCAACAGCAGAGATCTGAGGCCTTTTCGCGGGATGAGTATGTGGAGTGAACTAATCAGAACAGGGGCCGGACACAGAGTTCAAAAAGATGGCGATCAGTAAATGGAACGAAAACCTTTCTGAAGTTTAGGTCGAGCAGCTGTGACTAAGAGTATTGACTCTCTCATCTCATTTCTAGTACCTGTGGTCATCAACAGGTCAACTTCATGACAACAGGTCAACTTCATCCCAAAAGGAGTGATGTGGTAAGAACAGGAGACCACAACTTGTCAATCATTTCTCTCAGATAAACATTAAACGCTCATTCCTCTTACACCACACTCAGCGTGAAGTGAGGTATTGTGGGTAAGACACAGATCAGCTTCTGTCATTACAGAAAAATACACCAGAGTGATTGATATTATGTGGTTGTGTTAATACTCTGAAAACTTTACCTTTTTACTGACAGCTTTAAGGCCATGAGACAGCTGTCTGAATGAGCTTTAGAGAAAAAAACTGTTCTTTATTATATCCAATGGGAATCAGTTTAAATGTTTTCAGCATTACTTTAAAACATTGTTCAGGTCTTAAAAATATAGTCCCGGGAGAAGGTGAAAAAGCAACAGAGCTTGGAGTTTACAGAAACTTCAAATAAACAAGAATCAAGTTATCAAATAAACACACAGAATCCATGCACAAAGACAGCGATAAAGTAAGTTAACATCTAACGTATATGAAGAACACAAAAACAAACCCTTCTGTGACACCAGATGTTGTTTAGAGAGATGTCTTATAAAATTGTGGATATGTGCGTGTTTGGGGGCCTGCATGTACATGTGTGCAAATGTTCCTAGTTTAGACTGTTCTCATCTCAACCTCTCTCTAGAGACTTCAAGTTCCTAGGAATGCTCTGCTTATTTGTTTACAGATGAATGGGAACATCAAACAGATATGTTTCTCTTTTCTATAGCTGAGGAGAGCCAGTCACAGAGGACAACTGCGGTTGGTTTAAAGATCTCTCTGGTCCCAAGTGGGGGTGGTGCAAAATTCTTGAGGACACCAGGACAGCTGGCTGAATGGATGAATAATTGAATGAATAAATTAATGAACGAGCTCACACCATCATATCTATCATCAAAGATGGCCCACTCTAAACATGTGAACCAACTGTTTTCAAATGGACCAATGCAATTCCATCTGTAGAAATGACACTCTGTTAAGTGTGGAGATTAAGGTCCGTTTTTGTGTATGGTAAGGTTCTGGCTGTTTTTATCGAGATTACCTGGTGTTAATGACCCACTCCAGATGCTGGCTTTTATTACGGTCAGGTTGGCAGCTCAGGCTAATCTCCAGGGAATAATCCGAGCCGTATTCTGTGAAGTACTGGATTAAAAGAAGGAACAGAAAGATTATTTGATTCAGAGACATGGAACAGCACTATATTATTTTCCTGACCATGTTTCTGCTGATTAATTTGAAAACTTATTTGTAATTGGTTATACCAGACAAAACAATATGTGGACAACTGGTGTACATCCCACAGGCAGCTAAAGTCATACAAACGTACAAACAAAAGCTAGGAAAAGATTCACTTATCACAGAGTTTCACTAATGACCTTTGAATGTGATTCAGTGTTTCTTCATTAAAATATGTTGTAATATTCTCCTTAGCTTGAAAACAGAACATACTTCAGTATATTTGGGAAAGTTTAGTCATTTTTCCACTTCCTTCCAAACACACACACAAATACATTCACATAAACTTTTTCTCAATGCTCTGTGACTAACTAAGCTCAGCCTATCACAGTGTTTTGACCCTTTGGGTTGAACACAAGCCAGAGTTTCCCCATCATGAATTGCATTTAAATTACAATTAGCAATGCATTATGTTTCTAAAATGGAAAGTACAGGGGTTAGCCAAAAATACAGGCAAGCATATTGTGTTGCTCATTTGAAAAACACTGTCTGCATTATGTTTGAGGAATCTGGTATTTAAACTGGGCAAGCATCAGATATGGTTGTACATGTGTTACATGCATTAGCTCAATTCTGCTTTCAATTACTCCTTGTTTATCCGTTTTATCTCCGATCCCAATGCACTTCAACATGCTAGGGATAATAGAACATAAATCTATGTGTCCTTATATGTTTTACATGCACACACACCTGGTTAGAAATGCATTGATACACACTTGTAAAATGATTAGCACACATGCACACGGAATCAGTTACTTGTTGCTGTTAATAAGTACACACACAAGACACCCTACCATGCCACTTGTTTTTCCCAAGAACCCAAGCTTTCCCAAACATGCTAATCTGAAACAGCACTGTCCACTTCTCTGTTGCATTGTTTGGATTAAGGCACATTAAGACCACATTGAAACAAAGGCTGCTTTATATAACTTGTGTTTGTGTGTTGTTTTTCTATACAACCGTGATTGCAAATATTGAAAATACCCTTTCAAAATTTGATGACAAACTAAAAAGTTGATATGAGAGAGATAATGGCGGCAGATCAAATAACCATATCAAACCAAGGTCAATAACTCTCTTCTTAACATGGCAAAACCAAGAAAGAAAACTCAATAACGAACAAAATATGATTTTTTTTACTCCCTGAGCAACAACACCCAAAATTCATTATGGACTTTCCCAAAACTCATTTCAACATTTATTCCGCTCCGGAATTCTGTGAGCCAGCTACTTTCCAGACGCAACAGCAAAAACATTCCGCCTACAGAAGAAGATAAAGAGGTCGTTGTCATTGTTCTATTTAGTATCAGACATTTTATTCATGATGGATCAGACTGGACAAGTTAAGAAACACATGACCCTTCGTCTATAGTATCCTCCACACAAGTGCTTCCTGTTGGATTCACAAATAATCCAACATCGCAGACATAAGCTTTATGAAACCAGCAGTTGTCATAACATCAAATAAAAATGACCACAGAGTCTGAATCTCTGAACTATGACATGTTTTTGTCTTTCTGAATGTCAACAACATGGGTGGATACATAGAGCATCCATCATGACTGTAATTTATCCGACTAGATCAGTAGTTGTGTGTGAGCAGTAATGAGCCAAACCTGTGCTGACAGTCTGTCTGTCTCTTGTTTAATAGTGAAGTACCACACATGGTTTAAAGGGCAAAACAACAAACAATGCAAACATAACACCACTGACACTCACAACATCCTCTTTAACAAAGTGTGATAAACGTGGAAGCCAATGAGAATGTCTGTATCTGTGCATGTCCAAGACATATTTCTATAGATATAATTCCTCATGTCAGAAAAACAGTGATGTCATTTAAATACAGACATCACTGAAACACATCACTTAAAACGTTGAAAATCCAACATCACCTTTAGGATAACGTATACTTACTGTATACATGTTGGGACTGGGTTTGTGGGTTAGTCAGGCTCAGTAATGCTAACCTTCATTTAATGCTAACCATAGTGGCAACATATGATACAATATGTATTTTCTGCATGACTGCAAGATGTGCTACCTACTTTTTAAAATAATCATTACTGTAATAGTACATCCTGCCACCGACGTGATGATATCCATGTTGTAATTTTAAACATTACTTTAAAACTGCTGGTAGGTCATTATGAGCAGTTATAAATCTTAACAGCCCTCACTTTACTCAATTCTACATACACACTAACTCTAACCTCTAAAGAGGCACCACACATACACTCTTTGTCCCTTTAATGCTCCCTGTTCTGTCCAGTGGGGTCTTCACACCCTCCTCAAACCATTGAGACCGGACAGAAGACATTACAATCCTTTTAGCAGTGTTTGACTAGCATAACCACAGCTGTGATTTTGAGATTGTGTGTGTGCTGTTAGCTCAGCTCATAGCTATGTTTTGATTGTGTTTAGGATCAAGGGTGGAGTTGGTCTGTCTTTCTCATTGGCAAGCATGTACTGTATGTTTGTAAAGGCTAGTTTACACTGCTCCAGCAATCACCTGCTTGTTGTTAGATCAGTGTTGGTGTTTGTTAAGGCAGCGTGAAAATGAAAGTTATGTTTCCCAACATGCTAAATCCAACAGCCAGCTCTGGAATGTTTGAATTGTTGGTGTTTGTTGTGAACCAGCATTAGGAGACATTCCCTGAACAATTGAGGGAAATGATGTAGATTGTCCATTCCTAGTAAGCCCACCCACATCCAAATTCTCAACTGAGATTGAGTTAAATAAAAGAAGAACCAGCAAGACGAGAGAGAGAGAGAGAGAGAGAGAGAGAGAACAACAGACCATCTATCTGACTGACTGACTACAAGGGAAAAAAATGAGGGCTGGGTGTTTGTTATTTTATTGGGTTGTGCTGAAAATAACTTGGCAGAAACAAGTGAAAAGAAGTTTTTAAAAAATGAGAGGATGCACACATGTTGACTGGCCACAAAGCAGTGGGGGATGTTTTACCCACAAGTTCTAGCAGTCCCTGACAGCACTGATACAAAAACATAACACATTTCCTAACACTCACTGATATAATTTGACCAGGACAAAACCCCAAACCATACATTTCCAGCTCAGCCACTCT
>JAZGTI010015865.1:0-13121 GCA_036877585.1 Botia kubotai
GCCGTGATCCGCGAGAAGCTGAATGCCTTTCGCCACAGGATCGATTCCGAACAAAGCATCCAGCTGCAGCCTCGTTCAATATGAAGGAGATATTTGGGACAATTTATGGGTTTTATCCAAGAGAGCGTTTTTTTTCCCATTCTCATAAATGCAGACATAATTAGGGTAATTTTTGATGTAGCCCGCTGATTACAGCGTTTTTACCGTCAAAGATAATTACCTGTAATTTTCTACCACTTTTAATACTAAAAGGCATCTTTATTTGGATTTGAAGTGGCGAAGACGAAACAAAAGATGAAATTATTCGGTTATTCATGTACAAATTGCTGAGAAGAGTGAACGCTTGGATTATTATCTAAAATTACAACGCTGAATAGGGAGACGAGAAGCCCCTGCAGCTGTCAGATCGTGGATGCCCCAGCCGCAGAGAATGGGGCTTGATTTTCTAAAAAGGTTCCCTCATCAACGGGTTGGGATGGTTCATTTTAATGTTTGGTCTGCTTATAGGAATATATGTATCGAAACATCCAAAAACGCACTTGTCAGTTCGTGGTTTTAGCAATATGCACACAGTAATGTCAACAAAATATACCGTTTGTGTAACGTAAAAACCTAAATTACAATTTAAAATACGTGTAAGCTAAATGCCCTTTGGGAGAGTCACAAATGATTCGCCAAAATAAACCATTTGTTTTGAGTGAGAAATAAGGCAGCACAGTATACATAGGCCCCCTAAAAAGACTGAGACAGATACATGGACAGACAGACAGACAGCGCGGCGAGAAGCCAGAAAACAGCCGCGGATACCGGAAGACACAAAGCTTGCTATACTGAGTCAACGTAGATGAAGCAGCTTAGCAATGTAAGAGCAAGGAGATTCGCTAGCATCGAGGCTATTTGTGTGCTTGCTTGCGTGTGTGTGTGTGTGTGTGTGAGAGAGAGAGAGAGAGGGAGAGAGAAAATGTGATAAAACCACTCTAAATAATTCACGGTTTTACAACAGAAAGGCGAAAAGATCGCAGAATTCGTGCCATTCGTAATTTATTTTAATAAAAATATGCATTCGCCAACAGTTAATGCAAATGCAGATCATTGATGCCCACCCATCAATCATTCCCTGGACGCCCTAACAGCCACCAGCAAAACAACACCGAAACAGAACAACACTTACCTTCGTTCAATTCAGTGTCTGGCATAGATCTAAATCTCTGCTTTTAATATTTAATAAAGATAGCGTTGTACGCGCGGACGGTCCTCCGGTAGCGCCTGTGTTTTCAGGTGTGACGGCGTCTGCACACCCCGACACCTCTTATATATTGCTTGCAAAATTATCCGTTATTACTGTCACTGTTTGGTGATGGTGAGCCAGTAAAAAACCTTCTGCAATCAAGAACCAGGCGCATCTTTGCAAATGACAGATAATTGTAAATGTCCAGATTATGATAATGGTGCTAATCCTGGTGGAAGTATAATTACTGTTGAGTGTCCAGTAACGCTAACTGTCATTATTTATACACGGTTTGCAGAGAATTGGTTGAGTGGAAAATTTACAGTTGGAATTTAACAAGCCTCTTGATATAATGGCGTGGATATAACGTGTTTGTGTGTAAAAATACGAGAAAGTAAAGGCGAGTTAAAGTCCATGTGTTGTGTTTTCAGTTCGTGTGGGCTACATATGCGTGAGGTGGGGTAAACAAAATGCAAAATATTACGTCGATTTGTTCATTATTATGTCATATGTTGGCTTCGTTCTTTCTGTCGGGCGTTGGTGTCTGTCCAGCCAACAAGCAAATTTATATCATTGTTATTGTTGTCATCCAAAATCAAAACATGGCACCGATACAATGTGTGGGTTTTGTTTAGGGATTATGGCAATAATTCAGCAGTCCCAATTCGTATTGTTCCTCGGATAAAAAGTGGACCAAAACTCGTGCGTCTCTTACGTCACCCTGGACCGTCTTGTCCCCGAGTCTGTCAGCAAGGTGGTGAACTAAAATAATACAGACTACAGATTTCCTTAAAAGAGCAATAACGTGTTTTAAATAACCGATTTTTTATTCAAATTATACAAGAAGATTCTTGTATGCAGGCAAAATGCTAAATGCTCCCTCATTTGTTAGACGTCTTTGGATAAACGCGTCTGCTAAATGTAAGTACATGAATGACCTCAGCAAAGAAACCTGAAATCATGACGCAATAGTCCGCGTTCACGATTCAGCGTGGCAGTCAGCTGTAGAGATGTTGGCCCTGCTTTTAATGACATGTTCACATTTTTTAGCGTTTTTCCAGACGGAGGATCTGTCAGGGTTGGGCTGTGGTCGCCGGAGCTGCTTTGCCCCCACAGGCATGCAGACTGCCTCAGATCCCCGTGCCGTCCCTTCGCCTCCTCACTGCCTTTTAAAGCTACTAATTGTAAGGGACACAAAAACAGCAAGATATAGCATACTGTTTGCTAGACTAACAATATGATTTTAAATATTTCTGATATATATAGCCCTACTAACGAAAAATCGTAAACCTGTTTGGAATTGGCCGATAATAATAATAATACAATACAGCACCTTTAAAAATAAACTGTTCTGAAATCCTTTGAGATTCTCAGCGTTCATTAAATTGTATAAACGGAGGACCAGGACCTACTGCAGTTTTTTTAAACTAGAAACGTTTTTACTTTCACTCAGCAACCCATAAAATATTTTCTTCACAAATACCATCAACAACAATCCATCGTCAGACATAATTATAATAGTATGTCCATTTGGGCCCTTTAGCCATAGCTACATACCTGTGCATTAATCTGTGTTGAGTTAAAAAATATATCTTAAAAAATACAAAATATTTGCTAATTAAAAAAAAACATTTATTTGTGGTTCTTAATATTTTTGGCACATCGCCGGATGTACGCGCTGAGGTCAAAATTCAAGGCACCATTAAAAGTGTTTGGGTCCATTGTCCATTTTAAACATTTAATAATTCTTCCAAATGCAATAAATTACATGCACACATTTACACATTATACACGGTCTTCTATGACTGCCATAATAATACATTTGCATATTCCTCAAAAATGTTAACACCAGTCCGATATACAACAAAAATATTAGACAAATTTCAGTACAAAGTTCCCGTTCCGAGTGCCAACGAGTGCTGCAACGTGCCGGGTGCCTGCAGGTGAGAATTCATGGCCGCGGTGGAATACCAGGGAGAGCCGGTGTTTTCCAGAAACGTGGACGCCACTGTGTTAATAGTCTGCGGCTGATGGTGCGGTCTCTGAGGACCCTGCGAGTCCCATACCGCGGGAGACTGCGGTGAGTTGCACGCCATCGGGTCGCTGGAGCTGGGACTGTGCTCCGGTGGCAGTTCGCCGTTTTTCATGATCTTCTTTAGTTTTGACCTCTTGTTTTGGAACCAAATTTTTACCTGTAGAAAAAACCCTTTATGAGTTTCTGGTGATAATTTCATAGAAGAAAACACATTGTGTCTACCCAATATCTTAAAAGAATTTATTTGAATAATAATAATATTAATTATAATCGTCATTCATCTAAGTGTGATTAAATGCTGCAAATTTATATTATAAAGATATATCTTTATATTGTAATATATAGTGTACATAAAGTACTTAATTTTATAAAGTAAAATATAAGAGTACATTAAAGGATAAAACATGCAATGAAATATTTTCGAACCTGTGTCTGTGTGAGTCCCAGCGATGCGGCGAGCTCGGCTCTCTCTGGAAGCGCGAGGTATTGCGTGTTCTGAAAGCGCCTCTGCAGAGCCGCGAGCTGAAAGCTGGAGTAGATGGTGCGCGGTTTTCTAACCTTCTTGGGTTTTCCGTTGACCATCCTGACTTCGGGCTCGACTTGCTTCTCTGCTGGGTGGGATGAAATATGAAATGACGTAAGTACACGGAGACTATTGAAAAAAGCATTTACTTGCTTGTTTGTAATTATTGCCGTGATTTATGCTTTAAAATTGTTGCTTGCATGGAATCGAGGAGAGAAGATTTTGCCAAAAACTTAATTAATAACTCTTTGCACACTAAATGAAACAAGCTATTTTCAAAATGTTTTTTGCGCATTTTTTATTTTATATGTAACTCAGTAAAGCATTAAAGAAAGCAATTAGACACAGTAACCTATTTTGGGTCATTTTTTAAAAAACCTTACTACAATTATTATTATTTTTAACAACAGCAATAACAACAACAACAACAACAACAATAATAATAGGCCTAAAATATTACGGTTTAAGTATAAAAAAATCTTATACAGCTATTAACTAACCTTGCGGGCTCGGCGTCACCCTGTTGTATGTTCCTGCATATTGGTGATATGCTGTGGAGTACGAGCCGTAATCAGGGTAGGATTTTGCAGGGTAATTTCCAGACGATCCATTGACTCCGTGGTATTGGTACTGATAGGTATTAAGAGCTTTCCCATACGAGCCCGAGTTCGGTGAACAATAGCCATGGTGAACTCCTCCGGCAGGGCTGTAATAGCCAGAATCCGTGGATGTCGACTCCGGTAGGGTTGGAGATTCCTGAGACGGGTGATGCATCGTGGAAAGCTGAAAGGGGTTTTGAAAATCTGCTGGTTTAATACTCGGAATCCTCTTGTCGAATACTCCAGTCATAGTTTGGAAAGCGCAATAGCTGAGACAACGTATAAAGGCAGGCTAACTCTATAGGGGTCCCGATTCTACACTAACATTGTGCGTGCAAGCGTCAAGCACCTCTCCTGAAGACTGCTTTAAGCCCAGCAGCATAGACTTGGTTAAATCCTAGCGCTGTTACGCACTGCAGGGAGGATCTTGCGCCATTGGCCAAGAGGCACAGCAGACAGTAGTTACTCCCCAACTCGTTTAACCAGTTTCAGAAGAAAAACAAAACTCAGAGGTATTTATGGTATGTTTACAAACACATTGAAAGGGAAATGGATGATTATTGATAGTCACTCTTTAGGCGAGACGTTAGTTTATTTAATGTAGTACGTGGATTTTCATGTCATTTCACACTGTCTTTATCACACTTCACATATTTAGAACAAATTATCCTCAAAGACGAGGATCCAATTATATATACTGATATAATAATATATATATATATATATATTCATATATGCTTATTAGAAAATTATATCAGACTTCCCACGGTTTAAATCGTTAAACGCTGCTACACCGTCTAAATATCAGGTATTCTAAATATCAGCGTATTCGAGGCCAGGCTTAAATATATTATTTATGATTAAAATGGTTTGTTATTAAACACTGTATTTATGTATGGTCTTTATGTTTATTTGTGCCTGCATTAATTGTTTAAAGATCATTTACAGTTATGGCGTACGCTATAGCCTACTTTAATAGCTGCCCGTGATTTATTTCACGACTAAACTAAAACCGCACAATGTCTGTTATTAAAATTCTGCCTGTGCTGCTTTTAAATGTTAAATCTTAATAAAGAGTACAAATCAACAACCATTTAGCGACAAAAACCAGCAATAGTGGTGAAATGGGTCCACCAAGTGGAGATAAGTAGGATTGTACTTCGTGGCATATATTCAATTTATGGCGGTCAAGATGATATTGTCCTGAGGACCACTGTAACAATGCATACGAGGGCTTTTCATCTTTTACGACAGTGGTCGTAAATCAGACACCAAATGTCGTACATTGATTTACGATGGAGAAACGTATATTTCCTGCAGGTCTCACATTTGTTTCAAAGTATAATTCAGTACACCGTGACGAAACGGTGAGGTCCAAACGTGCTGAACTAAGGCCAAAAGGTTAACCAATATCACCGTGAGTCGTTATTCAAAATAAAACAATAGCAAAATACCGACAAACGTGAAAAATGCACGGCATCCTAAATTGCACGTACACCTACCACAAATCACTGGCTTTGTGCACTGTATGTAGACTAGTTTGCTTTATGAGACATGTGAAAGCGGACTCTATTCCTGAGTATAAAGCTGCTGTTTTCCCAAAGCATCGTATGATTAAGTATTCGTTGAAATTAGGCAATTAATATTATCTATTAAATAAAAAGTATATTTTTAATAGTAAAAATAACTAATAAATAAATAAAGTAAATAATGAGAACTAACAACTACATATACATATGTAAAACTAATATAAAAACGTTAATTAAACTGAATAATACAATAAAACAACACAACTATGAACATATACAATCTTTTTTACGTTCACGTTCCTTCTTTTCATTTTTATTGCCAGTCACATCGTAATCAAAACAACTTACAAATCACATACACATTAAAAACAATTGTCGGACAAATATATAACAAAATAGAAAACAGTAAATAAAACATAAAAACTGATCATCATACAAATAACTCAAAAACTTATTTTGACATCCATTTATGCGCCTAAATAATTTTTAAAACACACCCGGAAATGACGCAACATGTCCGTCAGTCCTAGCTAGATATTGTTAAAATAAATTGAATGCATGTTTTGTTACTAGACACAGTACGTTTTAAAACAAAGATTAAATGAAACGACAAAAGGACGCGTAGATCGCGCATAGATTATAATAAACTGTGTTTATTCCAGCAGTTTTAAAAGAGTGAGCGCGTGTGGGGTAAATAGGCGCTCGTGCTGTGATGGGGGATGGGATGAGGCAACTGAGAGCTCTCGTGCTCCAGTAACTCAACGGCGCTCTCATTAATTTGTCTTTTCCTCTGTGTATGGATGTTGTTTTAAAATAAAACTAGCCTTCCCCGTTACCGCATGTGTTACGTGGCACCAGGAGACCCAAAAGAATCGGCGTGCGATTGAATTTTGGAGCAGAAAGCGTTTAAAATGTATCCCATTGGAGCAGCTGGTGGTGAGTATTATTATGAGTAGCTGGGGTGCTAGCGATGTTATGCTAGGCGGACAAGTTTGGTATTTTGCTGAAAACCAAAACTACAGTTTAGTAGTGTTGGACTGTGCATGATATTAATATTCAAATACCTTTGTCTTACAATATTAACGTGTTGTTTTCACATCTGTTGTGGAGGGTTTGTTTTGTAGGCCCTTTGTTATTGTTAGCCGACTAGCTAAGCTTGTTGACCTGGCTTTTGAATTTAGCGGCTGGTTGAATTCTTAATATTCCGCACTTTCTAGCAGTTGTTATGGGATGTGTGTAGTTTAGAAGTCGACATCTAATGGTTGTTTCTAATAGTTCTAATAGTAAATCTTATATTTAACGTTGTTTTAACGTTGGTAGTTGTCACAAGTTTTCCAGCTCGCCAGGTCCTGTGATTAGCTGAATAGCCCTTCTACTTTAAAAATTTTCATTTCTGTCAGTTTGTGACATTTTGTTATATGTATACTTAGTTGTATATATTGTTGAGTCGTTAGGCCAGTTATTAACCACGTTGACCGTTGTGTGTATGTGTGGTGGGGTCTCTAAGATACCTGAACAACAAAAGTTGTGAGGTGATAACTTGTATTTGTGACCACTTGCATCGCATTTCAGTAAAAAACATTGAGAGACGCAAAATGCATCAAATCTAATGTATACATTGTAAGAGTTGCATAAATAAAAGCATCTGCCAAATACATAATTGTAAATAATGTAATGTAAATAATACACATATGAAAATATTATACTGGTACTGAGTAGTTAAATATATTTTATGTATTAATATATATAAAAGAGGTCTTTGTAACAGCCGCATGGTAACAGGATTATAAACGTAACTATCAATAGTATACACATCAAATTATTTTTGTAAATTCCAGCTACAAAAATGTTATGTAACAACTAATACACGTAGTTAATTATTGTGAATCATTAATTATTATTATCATAATTTACATTGTATCATATGATATTATTGTAAAGATTGTTGTGGTCGTTCGTTTGTTGCAGTTCAAATGAATGAGTTCCTGGAACTGGTGTGTGAATTGTAAACAGGAGAATTTGGCAGGTTGTTAAGTTGCTTGTATGGTGTCAGTGATAAGGCGAGCAGCCTGGTGAGATGGGTTCACATCCCCAGTATCTTCTCTCTGTGTTGTGTTTTTAGAGTTGATAAGAGGGGCTAGACAGTTCAGGGAATCTGTCAGCAAAGGACCTTCGATACCCAGGAACTGTTGAATCTTAAAGACGGTTTTCTGAGTATCACATTGAATATTGCCAGTATATATAACATAGTTGCTTTAACCTGTTTTCTCTTTAACACTTTGTAATCCAGTAATGCATTAGACCTTAATAAACAACCTAATTTCACACATGCTGGATTTTCAGTAAATTAAACCATTTTCTTGTGATCCTATGTTGGTTGTTGTTTATATTATAACACAACAAGGTCCTACTTTTCTATAGAAAGCCTGTTAGCAGGTCTTTAAAGATTAGGTTACGATGGCTCCATTTTTATGATTCTACATATGTTAATGTACATAACTTCACATATCTTTCATTTGAAGGTCTGTTTGAAATAAAACTGTTATTGTCTTTTATAGCTGCTGAGCAGAGTCAGGGACTTCAGACCTCAGGGTCAGATGTTTCTGGTAAGCGGCCCTAACTAAGCTGGCCTGTTGAAAGCCAAGCATATGTTTACAGCACTGTATTTCAGCTATGTTTAGCAATACATCTCTAAATGTTTAAAGAAAGATTTCAAGCAAAGACAAGATTATGTTTTAAAACATGTTTTGGTCAGAGTTTTGTTTAAATAGATCGGTGATGCACTAAAGACTTCAGTAATGCTTTGTAGTTTTTTATTTTTCGGTTGGGTTGGGTAGGTACTAACGGGTTAGGTTGAGTCACTAGTCATGTTGATTAGATTTATTACTCTTTTGTAATTCACATTAAAGGGTAAGATAAAGTGGTTATATAATATGTTGGTGCTCGTTTATTTAGCTCAGCAGGGTTTTAATAGTGTTACCTAAATGTTTAGGTATCAGTAGGACTCATTAATGGGATTAAGTTGTTCAGAGGTCTACTAAACTAAGAACATTATTAGTTTCATATATTTGTTAAAACAAACCATGCCCAATTTTATGTTACTGTTGGTTGACTGAAATGCAAAGAGGTCCTATTATTTCTGTATGTGTGTTTTCTGTAAGTGAAGCATGGGTTTGTGCTATTCTAATTGATGTAGAAAATGTTTTTGCATTGTATTTGTTTTGATAATGCTAATTTCTATTTCGATGTCTTAATTATTAACTGATTGTCAGTATTTTCTCCAGAGTTGTTCAAAATATCTCTTTGCTGAACATCCCTTTTTTTCAATAATGCGTTGTATTATTCAAAAGAAAAAACTTTATTTATACATCGGCTTGCAGCTCCCCTGACTCCTCCAGCACCAGAGTATGTCTTCAAACCGCCTCAGCGGCCAGACTTCGGCACGATGGGTCGGACAATCAAGCTTCAGGCAAATTTTTTTGAGATGGAAATTCCCAAATTGGAGGTGTACCATTACGACGTTGACATCAAGCCGGAGAAATGCCCACGGAGAGTTAACCGGTAATAATTAAATAATTAACCGGCAGTTGATTAAATTTAAAACGTTCACGTCAAATAATTTGTCGAAAACTCACAATTTCTTTTGCTGTTGTAGGGAAATCGTTGAGCACATGGTCCAGCACTTTAAAACACAGATCTTTGGGGATCGAAAACCTGTGTATGATGGGAGGAAGAATCTGTACACTGCCATGCCTTTACCCATTGGAAGAGACAAAGTATGCGCTATAAAAGCAGTAGCAACCAGCGTTATATGTCTTACGCAGTCACATCATTTTGACTTGCCAATCTGCTCCTCTAGGTGGAGCTGGAGGTCACAATTCCAGGGGAGGGGAAGGACAGGAGCTTTAAAGTAGCTATAAAGTGGATGTCCTGTGTTAGTCTGCAAGCTCTTCATGAAGCACTGTCTGGACGGCTGCCAAATATACCCTTTGAGACCATCCAGGCTCTGGATGTTGTCATGAGACATTTGCCCTCTATGAGGTTAGTGGCTTTGTCATCTTGACTGGAGTTTATAATTAATAAGAAATATGCTTTAGTCTTTCGTTGCGCCCCGGTTTCTCTGTTCCGCTGACTCCATAATGTTTTGTGTTGGTGTGTCTGCAGGTACACCCCAGTTGGACGTTCATTCTTCACTCCCTCTGAGGGCTGCTCCAACCCTCTTGGTGGAGGGCGAGAAGTTTGGTTCGGTTTCCACCAGTCTGTTCGACCATCCCTCTGGAAAATGATGCTCAACATTGATGGTAAGTGTCCACCGACATCTCGAGGTTACAGAAATGTGTGTTGACATTTGCGTCCGCTAATTTGTTTTATAAAATGCGTTCACAGTATCGGCCACTGCGTTCTACAAAGCTCAACCTGTCATTGAGTTCATGTGTGAGGTGTTGGATTTTAAAAGCATCGAGGAACAACAGAAGCCTTTAACAGACTCCCAGAGAGTGAAGTTTACCAAGGAGATCAAGGGTGATTATTCATTACTGTGTATAGTGTAGTGTACATGGGTTGTTTATAGCAATGGTTATCTCAACTGAGTTTGCTTAACCTATCAGGCCTGAAGGTGGAGATCACTCACTGTGGACAGATGAAGAGGAAATACAGGGTGTGTAATGTGACCAGGAGACCAGCCAGCCATCAGACGTAAGATTTTCTTTTCACAGGTTACCTTTGGGAAGTCATTTCTTATAACTTGCATTAAGAGATTCTCTCACTTTCAAACTAATATCGTTGTGCCGACTCGTGTTAACGTGTTAATGTCTTTAAAAGATTATTTCACCTCAGAATTAAAATTCTCTCATAACTTACTCACCCTCACGCCATTCGAGGTGTATATTATATTCTTTCTTCATCAGAACACCATCTTAATTAAGTTAATATTCTCGCCTCTAGCTCTGTAATGTCATTGATCTGGGATCAGTGTTTTAAAGCTCCAAAAAGCACATACATCTATTGTTTGCATGTATGTATAATACGTATAGTTAAAAAAAACGTAATATTGTGTTTGGTTCTAGGTTTCCCCTGCAGCAAGAGAACGGGCAGACCATTGAATGCACTGTGGCACAGTACTTCAAAGATAAATACAAACTGGTGCTGCGATACCCACATCTCCCATGTTTACAAGTTGGTCAGGAGCAGAAGCACACCTACCTTCCCCTGGAGGTCGGTCAAGCCCTTTGTCTTTGTTATTCCCTAACGCGTTTCTGATCACGTTCTTTAAAGGATATTGTCCTTTTCTCTTCAGGTCTGTAACATAGTAGCTGGGCAGAGATGCATCAAAAAACTGACAGACAATCAGACCTCCACTATGATCCGTGCCACAGCCAGGTCTGCACCTGACCGCCAGGATGAGATAAGCAAACTGGTAGGTGCATCGTTCCTTGGTAGTGATGGGCAGTACGTTTACACCTGATATTAAACCTGACGTTTCTGGTGATCTAGTCACATGGTCAGACAGCGAACACCTTGTAATTTGCGACTTAAATGTGTCTCCTGGGACCACTTCATCTCATCCGCACTTTCTTGTTTTGATTGGTTTGTGACAGATGAGAAGTGCCAATTTCAACACAGATCCTTACGTGCGTGAGTTTGGAGTCATGGTGAGAGACGAGATGACTGAGGTCAATGGTCGGGTTCTTCAGGCACCTTCGATTCTCTATGGAGGAAGGGTAGGAACCTGTCCTGGTCAACGTTTGGTATTAGGACTGTACAATCTAAAACCGTCAACTGGCGATCAGACTGACTGCCATTACCGCCATGTTTAAAATAATCTGATTTACCATTTGAATTCATGCATACGTGTCCATGATGGGTTACAAAAACATGTTAAATCGTGGCAGACATTTTCATAGTCACAAATTATTTTGGATTAATTATGCCGTACCACTAGGTATCTCTCGTCCAATCTGCATCATATGTCTAATGTATACATCGAATGTATTTGATTATATCCGTTTGGCTCTTTCAGAACAAAGCAATAGCAACTCCAGTCCAGGGGGTGTGGGACATGAGGAACAAGCAGTTCCACACAGGAATTGAGATCAAAGTGTGGGCTATTGCCTGCTTTGCCCCACAGAGACAGTGTACAGAACTCTTGCTCAAGTAAGTTAGCATTGACTTGAATGTTTCTTTTTATTGCTCTCTAAACGTTTACATGGGGCCTGTGATTTGGTAATCATTATGTTCTCAAAATGTCAAACCTTGCAGTCTAATCTTCGGCTTGTGTTCGTAGGGCGTTTACCGACCAGCTCCGTAAGATCTCGCGGGATGCTGGGATGCCTATTCAGGGCCAGCCGTGCTTTTGCAAATATGCCCAGGGTGCAGACAGTGTGGAACCCATGTTCAAACACCTCAAGTACACTTACCAAGGCTTACAGTTAGTGGTCGTCATCCTACCTGGAAAGACCCCCGTTTATGGTAACTTTAGCCCTCGTTGATGCTTCAGTGTTTGAATAATTGTTCGTTTCTGTAACTCTTTCCATTGGATTTCTTACTCCTCATAGCTGAGGTAAAGCGCGTTGGAGACACTGTTCTCGGCATGGCCACACAGTGTGTCCAGGTAAAGAACGTCCAGAAGACCACACCTCAGACCCTCTCCAACCTCTGCCTCAAGATTAATGTGAAACTCGGTGGAGTGAACAACATTCTTCTTCCACAGGGCAGGTGAGGACGGCTTTACCTCAAGACGTAAACATACAAAAACCTTAAACAAATTATTCAGCCGAAAATAAAAATTAGCCAACAAATGACTCGCCGTCAAGGTATCCTAGGTGTGTATGACTTTGTTCTGTCAGCCAAACACAATCAGAGCTATATTAAATAATATACCGTGGCTCATCCTAGCTTTATAATGGCAGTGAATGGTGCCCGAGATTTTAAAGCTCCGAAAAGTGCTTCCATCCATCATAAAATTAATTCATATTATTGCTGTTGGTTAATAAACATCTTCTAAAGCGATACAGATATTTTCATAGTATGTAGCTCAAAATATTTTTGGATGACATTCCTTAAAAGAGATGATTAATCCAAAAATGAAAAATTTGAAATGAATCTTTTACGCCTTCCTGTTGTTTGAAAACATCCTCGGTCCCCATTTGCTGTATGAACAGGGAGGTAGCTGTATAGTTTCAAGTAATTGATTCATCAAAGGAACGCC
>JAZGTI010015866.1:0-13121 GCA_036877585.1 Botia kubotai
CTGAAGAGCCACACGCTGGCCCTGAGGGAATAATGGCTTTTAATGTCAAAGAATTCAACTTGTTTACATTCACAGCACATTGCCCTTTGAATTAAAGACCTTGCTGTGGCAAACTCTGCAGTTGTCTACAGCGCCAGGATGGCCACATCCTGTTCAGTGTAGTTTGTTTGGAGGGTAAGCCTAATGGCATGAGATGGGCGTACTCTGCCATCATTAAAACATCCTCCTTGAGTCTGAAGTTGAGCCTTTGTCATGCAAGATAAATCGCCTCTCCCCAGGCGACTTGTCTGACCCATCAGTCTACCAATCAGACCTGTGTGAGGAGAGAGTACTTGTACTCGTCTCCTTCAGAATCAGAGTTTGGTACCTACTGTGTCCATTCATCACTTAAACCCTTTATTGTCATCACACTCAGCGGCTGTGCTCGCACAGCAGCAGGATACAGTTGCAAAATATGGTTCTGTTCACACACAGTTGTTTTGATTTTAAACCAGAGTGAAAGGCACGTTTCTTCAATGAACTGACTTCCTCAAAGTTTCCCCAATGTTTGAGTGAGTTCTGTAAACCTGTACTGTGTGAACAGAATCTGCACAGGACTTGTTGTGTATCATGTCATACAATGCGAGAGCTATTCTTACCGCACACACACTTTCTGGTAACTTACAGTGATGGCGATATAAGCGATGTGGTTTTCGATCTTATGGCTGTCTTCCACTCCCATGATCTTTGTGAACTGGGTGTGACATAAGTGCATCACTGTAGACTCATTTAAAGCCACTGTGGGCTAATAAAATTAATTTGATAAACAAGCCTTCAGTTCCACTTTATGAAATATTTATTAAATAACATGAGTCCGCTGTTACGGAAGTCACCATCTAACTGTTTAATTTTTCTGGACAAATTTCAGCATATACATCTTAAAACTTTCTAGCTTTAAAAACAACTACAATCTTAGTTTAAAACTATTAATACTATTTTTAACTTTTAGACTAGGCTTTTCCAAGCCAACATAAAGTTTGTTCACAAAATATTACTCTAGTTGATATTTACTGTCACTATCGATGTTATTCACTGCTGTTGTGAGGATAAAAAATTGGTTTCATTTCAATTATTCTTAAATTGCTGTTGCACAAACGGAACAACCAAGAGTCACATGTGTAAGTATAAAACATTTTTAATAACAGTTTGCTAATGGTTGGTAGAATCGCTGCCAGGAGGATCTCAGAATTTGCAGGGATGAGGAACAAACGATAGCAAACAGGCAACACAGACATTCCAGCATCTTGTGTGGTATGTGTTGGAGCGGCTGGCTGTAACATGCTCTTGCTTTAATAAGACTGCAGCTATGATTAAAGGGCTGAGTCAGGGAACTGTAACCTGTATTTCCTACTCTTGTTTCAAGCCTGTTGTATGCCTGCCAGCTGCACAGGATAAGTGTCTTGTAAAAAAGGATGCTTATTCATAAGAAAATTCTCAGAAGCTTCAGGAAAATGAGGTAGATGTGAGATGTGTGCTTTGATGAGACAACACGTGCACATTTTGTTAGTCTGTAAAATCTCTGTGAGGCTATTAATTAGATGACTAGGAGAACTTGCTAGGACAGAAACACAAATAGAATAGCTAGGAAAAATGCCTCTTCTGAGTAGAACTATCATTATCTCAAATACTGCAAAGCGGAGCTGGGTGGTATTATGGGATGTATTATGTGAAGAGAAGAATGTCAACCGGTTGAGGTTTCACCAGTTAATCCATGGAACACATAATTGCATGGCTGGTATTGGGCAGGATTGGGATAGTAAGGAAAATACAGAGCATGATTCATCCCAAACAAGACAAGATGAGGAAGAACTTGTTGTTTAGTAGTTCATGGTTACCAGTGATTGAACATGTGACATTAATAGAGAATTTAGAGTCTGTATGTTATTCCAGTTTTGAGGCTTTTGTTTGTTGTCGTTTGTTTTTGCACTGGTGCCAGACTTCTCATTAGTTTCGTTATGAATAATGTGGTCATTTGATTTGGTCATTTGATCCAATAAATGAAATAAAAGTATTTCAAGTAATGGATTATAGGGATGGACGTTCAATCTGAAATATTGATACATACATACTGATGTATTGATACATACATACTGTTGTGTTAAGAGCATTGACCCTCAAAAAGAGAAAAACACTGGATCGATATTTTTGTAGCTAATGATTTGATTTATTTAGCATGGAACTGAAAGCATATCATTAGCTGTGAAGTGTTACTACAGTAAGAATAAGTGCAGCAGAAACATGTGATGGGGCTCAGTTACAGCACAGTGAGCAGAGATAATGACAGAGAAAAGCAGTAACATTTGGAGTTATTTCACAGTAAATACAAATAAAGCTAAATCTTGTCTGTTATTATAATTTTTTTGTTTTGTGTGACACTTATTTAAAGTTTTGGCATTACAGTTGAAAATCTGTGTGCCTATTACACAATGTTAAATGGCTGCAATAAAAAATAAATAGATAATAGAGGTATAAGTAGAGGTGACACAGCACTCCAGGTTGGATCAAATTAGTGGTATCACCCGTACTTACAGAATTATCCAAAAACAGGCATTACCACATGATTTAAATTGAATTTCCAGCAAAAAATATATGATATGTGACTCGTACTGTTATATAAGGATTTGTCATACCACCCACCTCAAAGGTACAGATGATTTAGATTGATTTACAGCAGCAGTCTACATATATGTTGCTGTAATTGTGTCAATGACTGGGCATCTTAGCCTTTAGATGTTCAGTAATAAACTATTTGTTGTCAAACAAGGCTGACATGGTTGGGAATGGCAATCTAAACACGTTTTCAGCATCCACTGGACATTTTGGCTGTGTATTGGAGACTGATCTGTGATCAGTGCAGTGAACGCTGAAGAAATACGGCCAGATTTTTGCCTTCCAGCATTTCTTGGCTGTTCACGCGATTCTTTTCCCCCTCCCTCCGTATCTGCCGCTTCCCTCCGTATCTCATGCACGACATATCTGCAGAAGTCACACATACTCTCAGTGCCCTCGTGTTGCAGGCCAGCTAGACATCCCCTCAGCCTATGCTCCTTCCTTTGTTTCTATCTGCCGTCATTATTTGTTTCCTTGCTGCTGCAGTGTAGTGGGCCACAGCCTGGCATGAGGTTTTATAACCCCAGGTAAGCCCAGGCTTGTCATTATAATAGCAGATTGCTTGGATTTGCACCCCAGGTATGTAAATCAGTAGTCTCAGGGGTCACTATGGGGGCAGTAAAGCGTCTTTTCTGGCCTGCTTCATGGTTACTTTTTCTAATTGAACGACACCTGCAGCGGGAGAAATGATGGGGTGACCAGGGCTCACTGGCTCATTGAAGTCTCAGCAGGACTCATTAGTATTTCTGCCGGCCACTTGTGCTGCTGCTTGCCCTGCTTTTAACCACAGAAAGTACAAACTGTGGCTATGCAACACTGTAAAGTAAATATAATATACATGTTTATATACCTCGCATAATGCACAAGGGCAATCATGCTGGATAAGAACTGCTACACCTCATTTGAGAAGATTGCGTAGCTGTATTGCTTGATTTGATGCACTTGCTAGTATTGGGTGTAGCTGAAATTGCGAAGCCAATAATGAATAACGGGTGTTCACATTACATTTACATTTAACATAATGTTTTAATCACAGAATAAAATCCTTAGAATTAAACTGGTTAGTTCTGTTGTTACCATGCGTCTTAGACTTTCATATGCAAATGACATCTGTTATAATTGGACAGCTTTGTAATTGCATATTTCACAGTATCGTTAATAAGGTTATATACGCTGCTATATATCTATATAGTCAGTGCCCACGGCTGTGACATAATGTGTAACAACGATTTGTGAACCACCTGTTTTTGTTGCTTATTTTCCAGAAATGGTCTGGGTGAAATGGAGAAGGAGTTTGTATTGTGAACTTTAGAGAATATATAATGCATCAAACCAGTTTTGGGGGAAATTATTTTAAAAGAGCAAGGAAATGTTTTCATAAATTGTAATGGAAAATGGTGCTATACTTTCTCGCTTTTCTCCCTCGTGTTGATTGAGTTCAGGAGATCCCGGGGGAACAAAAGCTGGGGACAGAATAACGTTTACTGGCCATTTTATATAGACATTTATAAGACATTATAAGCTTGAATGAACAAGGACAGCGCAGCGTGTGCTCATACACCAGCTTTTCTTATTAACACACTATGTTTTTTCCCTCCTCTGTTTTTCTGCATGTAACCCCTGTTTAAAAGGTGCAGAAAAAGGTGCAGAAAAAGGCGAGGAATGTGCTATATCAATTAAATGGTTTCCCTGCAAGTTTAGCATGTACCGCTTCATCTCAACAAATGAGCAGCACCCTCATCTACGGTGACAACAGACTCGTTCCTGTCAGCCATAAGCACTGAAAAACTAGGAAAATGTTCAGAAGCAACATCCTTAAGTACCTCAGAGCTCCCTGGAATCTTTCTGACATTTCCAGACTGCTCATCATCTCTTCCGAAATCTTTTCCAAATCAGTTTGAAATTGGAATGTTCGCACATGGCTGCAGGAACAGTCAGTGTTGCGAGCGACGCGCCATCTCTCTTGTTGATTGCAGCCGCCGGTGTGGATAGATGATGAGAATGTCTTAAGAAGTCTTAACAATGAAAGTAAGTGATCCACTGTCTGGTAGATCTGATGACTCTGTACCTGCAGAAGTGGCTGGAATTTAACAGTATTCAATAGAGTGTCAGTAAATATGATACACAAGGCCTGACGTCTTTTTGGTGTTGCATTTTTTGTGTCTAGGGGAGTAACAGAGCCACCAAACTTGTCTGTGCTCATTCTGTCACTGTATCACCGTATCTGAGAATGTATCTGCTTCTTTTAAACTGGCTCAGTCTCGGTGGCTTTCAGCATGATTCACATCTTGTTGATAGGTCACGTAAAACAGTGACCCAGGTGGTTTTATCATTAAAAAGATGTAGAACATGTTTCCTTTCAATAAAACTTCTCAGCTTACAATGCAAAGCCAGGACTGTCGATGGAAATCTCTTCTGTTTATAACCATCGTATGTTGAAGTGTGAGAGTGATTGTGACAGCCGTATGGTTCTGCATGCCAGTCTGCTACACACAGAGATCAGTTAACAGACAATGTTTTCAAACTACTTTGAAGCGATGCCTTGTGCAAATTTGCAAATGTTGACGTGGCCATAAATGGCAAAACACTTTTTTCAGGCTTTTCATATTGATTGTTCATTTAAACATTTAATTTTTAGGAAATTGTTTAAGATAAAATATGCATTGTTTTCAGTGTATTAAGGCTTTTCCATATCAAAGACAACTACTAAATCTAGGGGTTTTTTGGGAAACCTGCTGTGTGTTATTTAGCAGTTCAGTTTGGTGCTGCTAGTGGAGCAGATTTTATACAATTCACCTTTAACCTTCAGGTAATCATTCAATTTGACAGTGTCTGCTTTGATTACCAACTGGTGCTGTCTGCAGTGGAACATACTGAAAAATAGCTTGCTGGGAAAAGATGGGTAACATTATAAGCCATTTTTATTGTTGACTAAAGACACAGACTTTTGTGACACCTTCTCTGGTGGAAACGGATTAACCCGAGACAAGCATGTTACTGAGTGAGGGATGAGAACACAAAAGCCATTAAATAAGCACTGCAGCTCCTGGGAAATCACACTCTAGAGCAACATGCGAACGACCCTGAGACGCACTGAATCACACATCATGCCCTTAATTTCTTACGTTCCCGACTGATGTCAAAACCAGCGTCCTCTCAAAGCATCTGCTCACACACTTTACGCCTTTATTTCTGTTTCTCACTTACGTGTACACACAACAGTCAAGAACTGTAAATACTTCTCACTGACTGAGTAGTTTAGTTATACATTTATTTTTGTATCCACGCATTGTGTGAATTTAAAAACAATGAACTACAACAGAATTTGTGGTATATCTAATATACAGGATTAGTGGCTTTATTTAGGAAGAAGATTCTTTCTAGAGGAAACTTAAACCAGAACATCGGTTTTAACACAAATGTCAATGTTTTCCTAATAACATTTATAGTCAGATTTTTTTCTTAAATAATTATGGGCTTTTGCTTTGATTTAAAGGGATAGTTCACCCAAAAATGAGTTCCATCATTTACTCACCTTTACTCATCATTACAAATCTGTATGACTATTTGGTTGCCTATAAAACACAATGATATTTTGAGAAATGTTTCTATACAATGGAATGTCTATACAATGGAAGTCAATGGCAGTGTGCTGTTTAGTTGCCAACATACTTCAAAATATCTTCTTCTGTGTTCCTCAGAAGCAAAAAGTCATACAGGTTTGGAATGACATGAGGGAGAGGAGAAGATGGAATAATTCTCATTTTTGCATTTATATTTATATATTTTACATATATTAATTTGGCTTTTATCCCAACTTACAGTGCAGTCAAACCATGGCACACATTACATACATTCCCTCGGAATCAAGCCATGGCATTATTAGCATCATGCCGAACAATTTAAGATGCAGAAATAGAAACAGACTCGAACCTGCCACTCTAAGACCACCACAATTTATATTTACACCACAACAAAATTTACATCGTCAATTGCATATTAGCTTGCTGACTCATAAGTAATTACCTATGATTAAATATGCATAACTATACAGACATTTCTATGACTCATATATCCACATTCAATTCAACAGAGATTTTCAGCTCACAGGCATATTGGCTTTGTGTTTTTGTATTCATGACATTTTTGTAGTCCTGTGAGGGCAAGACATCTATAACTGTTAAAAGTGTACATTTCTCTGAAGCACTACACAGCTCTTCTACATGGCAGACTGAATTTTGTATAATGGTCTGTGTATGTATGAGAACATTCAAAACTCCAGTTCATTTCTCCTTCACAATCCACCTTACTCAGATGTGTCTAATGAATCACAAGATGTCACTACGTGGATAAAGTTGAGCTCGACAGTTCTGGCCAATGTGCTTTGTTTTACTTTTTCAACATCAGGAATCTGTTGTTATACATGCTAAGAACAACTTCTAATAATAATCAAACTATCACACTTTTTGCAAAAGCAATAATATTATTGCTTTATTGCTTACAAATATTACAGATTTGTTTCTAATTTGTATAATACTAATTTGTTTAGCCATCAGGAATAATTGTCTAATTAAAATACATTTTAATGTAAAATAAATGTAATGTAAAATTTTTTTTACTTGATTTATTAGCAATATCTGTGTTACGGTTAGCGTTCGTGCGACAGGAATAGAGAAAGAGAGCATGATGCAGGGATAAATAACAACAAGATATTTAATGATAGAAAACAAACAAACATTAACTGTATAAATAATAACAAAGACGACAACAGGTGCACAGTAGCGATGACAATACGAGAAATAAAAAAAAACCCACACAAAGAACAAGCTATCTGGGGCATGGCAGGAATTCACAATACAAACAATCACCGACAAATTAGACATCCAAACGGGGAACTTAAATAGTATGATTAATCAAAGTGAACCAGGTGATGATGATTGACAAACAGGAAGTGCATGAAAACAGGAACAACCAGAAACAAACGGAGAACTTTAAAATAAGAGTCCGTACACGTAACAATCTGCTAATAAGTCAAGAATTAGATACTTTGATGAAATAATATTCACAAGCCTACATATTAAATCATTCCATTCAGTCATCCTTATCCAGAACAACTTAAGACAGACCTAGAATTTCAAAAAACCTAAACCCGCAAAAGAAATATATTGTCTGGACATATGACAATGTGTTTTATAGCTCAACATTAGAGAAGACTTGTGATTGTTTTTTTAGGCAGAAAAATAACTTTACTGTGCTTGGATTAGTGTCTTAGTGTTACACTAGCCAAGTACATAAACACATGTTCAGTGTGCAAATGCATTATACAACAGTCAGTTTTGCTCCTCGAATCTGATTGGACAAGAGAACAGCACATAGAGTCTGGGACCACAACAACCTATGAAGTACTGCTGCATCTAAGATACTGTTTTATTAACATATAGTTGTCACACAGATAACACACACACACATATAGGGTGCTTAGTAACAGCAGCTTAGAGGTGCTTTTGTCAAAACATGGTTTTGCCAAGTGAATGTGTATTTCTGTTTCTAGAGACTTCATAGTCTTTTTGAGTCTGTTCAGTGTAAATGGATCCAAAATTCACATCTCTGTTGAAAAACGACTGGCTCCAAACTGACTTCTGTTATTCACAAATCTAAAGCCTAACTCAATTCTCATGGGAATGTTTTCATGTGCAAACAAAAAGCTTGCAAATATTGTTACCTTCCTCTCCAGATATTGCCTAGATAAACGGGCTGCAGAATTTATGAACACCCAGACTAATCATACTTTTCTTTTTTCGCCCTCAGGTTCAGAATAATTTCCCAGTTTAAATGTTATTTTCAGCAGTGGTCCATCATAATCCATCATAAAAGCCATGATTAGATAAGCGTGGGAACGTTTTACATTGTGCACCTGGCAAAGATGAACTGTAATTTAATTAGTTAAGTAAAAGTTGTCGCACCTGGGAATACATCTGTAATATTTAAAAGAGACTTTTGCAGGTGTTTTACAAATTTAGACCAATAAAATCCAAACAGGAAGGAGCTAAAATAGATGTCAGACTTTTTGAGTGCTGTTTGGTGTAAGAAAAATGAAACAAAAATAGAATCTGCACAGCTGAAACCATTTGAAGTGTAATGCTCCATCCTGGCAATGCTAAAATGCATATTTCTATATAGAAATATAAGAACAGCTGTTCTATCATAAAGTTTTAGGAGGACATTCAGGAGAACATCTAAATAATATATATTTAACAAGTTGTCAGCATATGATGCCAAATACATCAAACGATGAAGTTCTTTGGCGTAAACCCAGTCCATAGTTCAAATTCGAGGTAGATTCTAGCAGTTCCTGCCTGATAAAGGAAGGGGAGGAGCCTGCCGCAGTTGAATGGACAGGGACCGCAAAAAATGAGTGACTACAGCTCTTATATACACCAAGTGTTGAGTGATGATTGGCTAGTATACAAAAACTATTTTTTTATTTAAATTTGTGTATTTGATAAATGTACATTCTGCCAGTGTTTACAAGTACACAAGCCTGTATATGCTAACATACATGGACCAAAAGAACTTGTTTTTTTAGAAGTGTCTACGTACTACACAGAGCACATAGCAGCGATATTAAATAAAGAAGTAAACTTTTTTTGCCTTTTATATGTTCCTTTTTTCCGAGACCATTGTTAGCTCGAACCCCACAGGAGCGGCGTTAGCATTCTTTTATATTTTTCTTTGTGGCGTATCTAACATGACACGGGGCGCCGTCATCAGCAGCGCCAAATGTTCAGGTGTTGGGCACTCCTGCGTTTGAGCAGATGGGTGCTCTTGCAGTTGTTAATTGCTCATAAAAATGTGTAATCTGGATTTTAAATGTTATTTGCTGGCTGTAACGCTCTCCATTGAGATGGTAATGAGATGCTTGTCCATGAACGTAATCTTTTGTTATTTATGAAATTGTTTTTCTTATCACATCAGAAGTTCACTTCTTCCACTATTTTCTCTCAGCAGGAGAAGCAATCTGACAATTTTCAATCAGTTTACTAAAAGTGAAGGAGTTATTACAAAGAATGTTCTTTGGTGGTTTGAACTCGGAATAAATGAGGCTGTAATCAGTTGGATCTGGGCTTTTACTGAAACACACACAAGATGAGCTCATGCACACCCATATGAAATAAATGAAAGATTAATCTTTCTGACCCAAAGTTTCTGACCCAGAAATCTCACCTATCGTAAGTCTCCAATCCAGTCCGCAATTTATCCAAAACCACATTATACATTTTATATTTTTTTGTAATTTTATAGCTCAGTACTTAATGTATTTAACAATTGTCTCATTAGTATGTTTCTATATAAGCAACTGTGGAGGAAACATCAGTCTGATTTGGTTAATGTGGTTAAAATGGCATTTGATGATCTTTGAACTATAGTGGGCACCACACAACCCTTAGTTTATACTCAAATATAATAACTGCACAGATCCCTGCACTTAATTACTGATTAAAATGCAGCGTAGGTGTATCAACATTCTCAGAGCTCTGACTACTCTCTCTCTCTCTCTCGTTCTTTCTCTGCATGTGAAGAGACTCAACTGATCCTCTGTTTGCTGCTGCAAAATAGGAACCAGTGTTTTTGGAGACAGTACAAGCCTCTTTCTCTAACTCTCTCAACCTTCACCCTGCAGTCAGCACTTGTCCTAGATTTATTGTGCTCTCCCTATCTCTCTCTCTCTGTCTGTCTTTCTCACTATCTGTCCTCCTCTCTGTCTCTCTAAGCTTTCCACTGAAATCTATTCTTCAGTGTCATTCTGATATTCAGTGAAGCTATAGTAAATAACTCAACTACACTGAGGAAGTCGCCTGTTTTTAAATAATTCCCATTTGTGTAGCTGCACGCCTGAGGCTAGACCGCCACCCGTCACAAATATTTTTTGCCGCTCTGAGAACCGAACCAGAAATGTATTTTCTTGAAATGTTTTGGTACAAATGTGGCGCTTTGGCTGTGATCTCACACTGACAGTGAGATGCAGATCAAATGGAAGACAGCTACAGCAGAACTGCTGACTGCTTTACAGTATACAGGAACATTCTAGAGTCATTGCATGTTTGAGCAGCCTGTTCATAGTCATTCAGATAATTGGAGGTTGATGATTCTGATGTATACTGTAGATGTATCTCTCAAAATAAAAAGACAAGAAGGTAAAAATAAGCAAGGCACAGAAATACAGCAGGTCTGTGACCCGAAAACTCAGTTGTGCTTGGTGACCTGGGTATTAAGGGCACTTCATTATCTTATGTCATTATGTGAAAAATCAAACAGATGATCTTTTAAATCCTTTTTTGGGTCATTTTAGATTCTGTTTAGATCTACGCCTCATCTTATTAGTGTTAGGGAGAAGTGGGATTGTTTTGGTGTTTAGCCATTGGCTCCAAGGGGCAAATTCAAACAGCTGTGCACAGAATGATGGAGAAGAGGGTTTTCAGTGGACACATACAGATGTGAGGTGTAGACAAGTTCGTGTTCCTTATCACAATTATAGAATGATGCTGTACAGTACCTGCAAAGTATCCCCTATTACCGTTTATTAATTTGTGTTACACTTGATTAGGTGGTGGAGGCTCAGTGGATAAATGTCTGGTCTAGTAATCAGGTTACTGGTTCAAACCTGTGAAAGGTTCATTCATGAACTGGGAAATTACTGGGATTGCTCCAATCACCACTGCATTCTTAGGCAAGATGCTTTTCTCCACGTTACTTTAGAGGTACTCTACCTAAAAAAAAAATACTGTCACCCTGATAAGAATACATTGGCCAGATGTGTCTGTTTTCTGTACAGAGGAGGTGTGTAACCTTTTCAATGACTAATTTGTCCTAACGTAACTATACTGTAAGCCATCTGTAGGTTGATTTTCCTACAAGGTGTGAACACATTTTCCATGTACAAGCATCCCAACCACGGTGAAACAGCAAACCTGGTGTCAGTGGTGGTAACTTGGGGGAAGGACTGCTGTCTTATCTGACCAATAGCAGACGAGGAGAGTGTTTGAGAAACCTGGGGGCAGGATTCTATTGTTTTGCTCCTGTGAAAGGATGTGGTAGTTGAGAGACTGTTCATTTGTTGTAGAAATCCCTGGATGTAACTCTGTTGTAAATAACGTTTTACGGGCATTGTCTAACAAACCTTCCACTGGGTATTCCATTGACCTTCTCACTGTGCATGTTTCCTATGGAGCAGAAATTAGACAGGCAGCATAAGTTGGATTTGTTCTAGTCAGACAGCAGAGTGCGGCTGTAAATAGCAGTGTACCACCCAAGGGTGAGTGCTAATGGACCACATTAACAAGATCCCGCCAAGCCTATTTCTTTGCTTTTATAAGAAAGAGCACTGAACCCTGCACACATTAGAGCTCTCCATTTATCTACAGGGCCAGACTTCATGGTCTGAAAAGGAACAAATGATATGCTATTCTCTTAACATTACCTCTTTTACCCCAGCCATACAGTCGAATTATATAACAACAAGCACATATTCTGAACATAATCTGCAGAGAAAGTAAGTCATACGTATATGTGGTCTAAATGCTGTTGCTCTATGGCACTTTTAAACATCAGACAGGTAGAGTTCTGGCTCAGCCAGTGACCTGAGTTTGGGGAGGGGCTACCTGTTTATCTGACCAATGGAAGATGAGGCTAGGGCAGGGGTTTGGAAAATTTGGTTGGAAACTCATTATTTTTGCTGTTTCATTTGGTGGCGGCTCGTGACAGTGAAATTACTCCAGGGAAATTGGCAGCATATATCTGCTAGAATAGCACAAAGAACAATTGCACTTGTCTTTCACAAAAAAATACATAAATAAACAAACAAAAACGTACCAAAAATGATGAAAAATGATCCGCTCTGTTCTTGTACACAGGTGTATAACCTTTCAAAGAAGCTGGCTCACCGATTTTTATAGGAACTCTTTGTATTTAAGCATAATCCTTTCACACTATATAAAAGTACCTGGATCTTCCTTTCCTCACCTCAGAGATGTCACGTTGAATCAGAGGGTTGGTGTATTTAAGCTGTGTGAGCTGTCTGCTCCTGCAAGCCTTTTCAGCAATATTCGTGAAGTTCACCAGGGAGCAGGCAGCTCATGTAGGCAACACGCAAGAAGATTACTGCACCAAATCCTCCTTTTTCTAGACGCTTGATGAGTGATTTGTCATTGGTGTGTCTTGGCATTTTGTTCAGAGCGCAAATGATGTCACTTCCTCTGACAGCTGATTGGATTGTGCTTCGTACCAAACATACTTTTTGTCAGGCAAGAAAACTCAGGTCCTGACCAGGTGATGTAGTATTTTCATGTAGTCTGTTTGCTTTTACACTCACTGCCTATGAGCCTTCTTGAGGGATATTATTTGAAGATCAAGGAGTTTGAAAACACATATTTAAGTGAATTTTCCTTGGCTGTCTGAATTCTGTTTTGACTGGG
>JAZGTI010015867.1:0-13120 GCA_036877585.1 Botia kubotai
TGAATGATTTAATATACAGAATATTTTCGAATAATTAAGTATAATAATACATAACTTTGTTACATTTATCATAGAAATGTTTCACTCACTGGCTCACTTGTACAAGACAGGCGACTGGCATCTTGTCAACGTCTCAGCACCTGACGCCTCAAAGCAAAGCCATTAGGATTTCTGATACTTCACTAACAGCAAGCACTCCAGAACAAGCCTTGACACTGAACTCCTCAGCACTCAAACAGCTGCATCGTCTACCCAGATCAATGCCGCCTCTAAACGCTGTCACGGGGTGTCTTTCATGTCTGCCTGGTGGCCATCACGCTCGAATTACTTTCCATTGGGTGAACGCACTCCATAGCAGAAGCTCCAGTAGATACAGACTAGAGCTTTGAAACTGTTGGACACATGAATGTTTGCTGGACACTAGATTGTTCATGAGTGAATGGGGAGAGATCAAGCAGTGTTTTATGTCTCTCTGGAGAACATCATAAGCTGTTACGGGGGCGCCCAGCTATCAGGAAATGTTCTAAGAACGTTGCTAACGTTCTCTAAAAGTTCTTTTAAAGTTCTATCTTAAACGTTCTTGCAGTCTTATTTTAAACGTTAGTATAACTTTTTTTAATGTTGTATATTATGTCAAAAAGTTGGTAGTTAAAACATGGTTTGAATAACCAAGCAATAACGTTAACACTTCGTCTAAAGAACTGGACATTTTGAACATTCCTAGAACTTTCAGAATAGCGCTTTTAACATTTTTATTACCTATTGGAAACATTACAGAAACATTCTTACAACCTACAACTGTTATTCATGATATGGAACGTCATCACCACCATGAAACAGACGACACTCCATCACATTCAGGTTCACACGACACACACTTTGAGCCAAACTGTACCGATATATCAGACAAATGTACTGCGACATCATTCCCAAACACAATACAGCATCATCCGACGGTGAATCCAGTCCATCTGGAAGAATTACCACAAAGACAGCCGGTTATTCTTTTGAATGATATCATTTTGAATGTGTTGTAATTGCATCTTGAAGGCAATTAACATAATTAGTCGTCCATGTATGTAAATGGAATAAGCGATAAATGAATTTTAGCACACAAGCTCATAAGTTGTGTTGTGTTGTGGTGATGATGTTAGTTTTTAGGATATACGCACCACTCATGTGAAGAAACATGTTTTTAATGCCAAGTCTAAATTCAAACTAATCAAGACTAAGTCTAAATTCAAACTAAACGTTTCCATTGCATTAAAATTAGGCCAGAGTTACATGCTAAGTATTTTACAGAATGCACGGTGCATTGTATATGAATCAAAGACTTTAAATATAACGTTTACTGCATCCTACAGTAGAACAAATATGTATTTCAAAGAAGTGAAGCGTATGCAGGACAGACTAGTTGTCATGGCTAGTTGACCACTAGTCAACTAGGCTAAACTAAATGGCTAGTTGTAATTTTACTACAGCAAATATGTTTTATTAATCTCATGTATTTGAGTTTCTGTGCAGGCCATACCTTCACGTCCTGGCTATAAATAAAGGTCACAAAGAAACCTGTCAATAAACAGCCTATTATACACACTACAACAATACAATTAGGAAACAACAATTTATTTTACTGCAAAACAATTAAAGACACAGACAATTATTAGGTAATAAATGGTATAAATTCATAAGAGTTGACAGAAGACAACACAGTTCAACTCTGTTGTCTTAAAAAATCTGCAATCATTATAACAAAAATATAATGAGATAATCAGAGTATTCCAGGTGCGTATTACAATTTCTTTCTAAAATTATAATTCCCAAATCAGATAAGGCAGACGAGGACTTACCATCCAGAAATGAACAGCTCCAACGTGTGTGTGTTGTGTGTGTGTGTGTGTGTTGACAGAGAAACAAACAAGCCATAATTACACAATCTTACCACAAACAAAGAAATATAAAGCGAACTCTGAATGTTTCAACATCAAAGCAAGACGGTGCAGGAGGGTCTCACTTGGAAATTGTAGCTGGACTCTCTGAAGGGTCGTTAGTTATTTTTAATTTTTAATTAAATGTTTCTTAGTCAAATTTAAAATCACCTACGGCTAAACTACCGTGTGTTTATTTAAGTTATTTTGGTAGCAAGATATCAATGTAAAACTCCAGACAATAAAAGAACTTTTTTTATTCTTTTTTAAATTATTTAGTCTAACACACAGATTTTGAGTCTAATGAAGCCCTGACAGTTCAGCGGCTGTGAGTGTGTTTTATGTCGTGTACAAATCCGGATATAATGCATTCTGCCCTCATGACATCACCGTTTCCAGGGAAATGCTCAAGGTAAATTTAGAAATTGTCCTGTGTTGTCTTGTGACATCTGTTCCCTGTGCAAACAGACTGAGCTAATGTGTGTTTTCTGCACTGAGCCTTGGCTCGGAGATGTGGTTAGACTGCGAAGACGCCGAAAAAAATTAATAAATGCAAATTATTAATTTTGAAATTAACATTGAGCAAGAAAATGAAGCTTTTATAGGGCCATTAAGATGTTTTGCATTTTGTTGTTGAGTTAATGATAATTAAGCACATTTACTCACCAAATTATCATGATCATTTTTTGTCTTTCTTATTATTCTCAGTGATGGTTCTCATTAGATTCTCATTACTGTAATACTGTACCATAAAGATTGGTGATGATTTGTGATGATGCATAGCTACTTTACAATCCTGATGGTTCCAAACATTGGCTTTGTTTTCTGTAAGCCAAACATTAATGGATATTTTAAAATGCGAATGCTAATAAATATATGTAAGCAAACTGCAATAAAAATGGAGTTATAAGGTTTAGCCACAAGATCAGCTTACTCTAGTTTTCCATAGCCATCAAACTGTTGGCAGAAGATCTGGACTCCATTTATTGGCCACTCAAGAGGCCATCTAACTGATATGTAAACCAACCAATCACAGTTTGTTTTGTTCCGCATCACATGTGCCTCCTGAACATCATGTAGAATTCAACCAATCATAAGACGACTTCGAAACTCCTGAAGTGTTTCCAATTCTGTTTGTCTAATGCATCAGACTTTAGCTAAGGCTCCGCGGGCATGACATCTGAGACTAATTACTTTCAAACACTGAAGAAAAAATAAACGAACAAAATAATATAAGGCAATTTACATAATATTGTGTGGTTTTCATGTGACGCCACGTGAGGACGCTGGGAACTATAGCAGTTCCTCACTTATTTTGATGACAAACTATGAGAAGGTGCAGACAGATGCATCAACCATATGTTCATTCTTGGGTTCCCATGGGAACACAGGAGATTAACTCTTCCTGTCTTACATCAGGTTTGGGCCTCTGATGTCTGAAGCAATAATGTAAATAATAAAAGAGCAAGAAGCGATAAAAGAGTGAAGAAACAGAAAAGCTGAGAAGGTCAACATGACCTCGCCATCTCTGTGGAGGAGGGACAGGGCGATCCATCTAAATTACCCCGCCACAATTCATCCTGTCTGACAAATTCAGACCCTGGAGAGATTAAAGCACTGTGCATTAGTGTAAAAATCTACTGTCAGGTCCATCAGATATCATTAATAAGAGAATAATCCAAAAATAACAAAACAACAAAGATCTTTAGTCGTTTGAGAAACCGCACATCATCCTGGTACAGTAATGGCTCTACACAAAGCCTCGCTCTCAACATTACAGACAGAAAGATGAGAACAGCACACGTTTACGATGTTGTGTCAGACAAGAATGCAGCTTTAATCTGCCTTTTATTTAAAAAGATTAAAAACATGGTCAAGCCCACAATATATTTTAAGAACATGCAGGTCATACTTTACAACAAATGACAACAAAAATCAAATAAATAACAAAAATTAGATTTTTCTTGAAGAACGTGTCATTTTTCATGACAATAAAGCACATTTTTAAAAAAATCATATCATATTATTTTTTCAAGAAATAAAATATTAAAATTTTAAATAATTATTAAATAAATTGTTATTAAGAAATTATTATTGTGTGGAAACGTGAAACATTCATGAATCAATGAATCAAGGCAGTATTTGTTGTACTGCCTTTAATGTACATAAAATATTAACAACAATGATTTTCAAAAATTACCTAAAAAAAACTAAAACATTTTGAATAATTAGCAATGCAAATAAAGTTGTATACAAATAAAGTTGTATATAAATAACGTTCACCTCTATACCCCCATGTCTGAAACATAAAATTGCAGGTTACTGTACTTTACATACGTTTAAGTCAAATGAAGCCAAAATGACATTTGCCAGGAAATCTGACCTGACAACTTCAATTATAAATCAATATTATAAACTCACTGTTGTGAATCAGGGTGAAATAAGGAGATCGTGTTGAACAATGATCTGTCATGCGCTTGCTGAATAGCTAATTTTGTTCAATTACAACCCAAAAAGTTACTTTGCAGCTTTACCGTCACAATGCCAAAAATATCAGTTTCAAAAGTTGTCAACGTTTATTTGCAATAACAATTTTCGGCATCTGCATTTAACATGACACATTTTTGGAAGGGTGTAAAAATAGTCTTAACTTAAAGAATAATTATGTAAAAACCATTTAGTGGTGTAATTTATTGAAACTATAACTATAATCGTGTTTAATGAGCATGTGCGAAGCTGTCGGATTTTCTGCTTACTCGTTGGATATGTGCATGGCTAATGACTGGAGTTGAAGAACAGCTGAATACAGCAGTAACCTCACACACAAAATAAGATGCTAAACACTAAAGTGTGGAGGGAAGATCAAGGCCGCGCTCGGAAAAGCGGACACTTTCAAAAGCGGATATCACAGTTTTGATGAAAGCCAGGCCATGGCGTTTGAGGTCTGGCTGCTCACCTTTGATATCCGGACCGGAATCCGTCGCCTTACCCGAGTTTACGACAGCTAATTGACAGATAATGGCTTTTGCCAGAGCAAGCAGCCAGTCACTTGTTGATTTGTTTACCACTGTCAGACTGCTGTCAAAAGCGCTATCACGTTATTTTTCACATAATTAAAAAGTTGGAAAAACTTTTTTCAAGGTTATAAATTTGACACAAACATTTATGCACTGAGAACATCTAAAAACTAAAAAGCTTTTCATAAACAATACTGCAACCAAATTTATTAAAAAATTAGAAGCATTACTCAGATAGCCATGTAAGTTGATTGAGTTTTAATTAATTTCAAAGTGCTTTACTGGAACAACGAAAATGCAGGTGTTGCCACGGTGAACCGCGAATCCAAACGGTATTAACTGAACAGACTCTGAGAAAACAAATTATTAAAGTATATTTGAATAGGAGAAATCATAACCAAATACGGCAGCTATAATTCCTTGCATTTAATTATTGTATTATCTCATATTATAGTGAAAGAAATGTTTAATCTAATTAGCCGAGAATTGAAATGATTTTTAGTTCAAATACGCACCAAAAAGGAACAAAGAATAGTTGAGCTTGGCAAAGAATAGCTTGAAACCTTTCCTTTGGCTTGTCAAGAGAAATATGACAACATAGTATGATGGTGTAAAGGTCAAAATGACTCTTTACATAATCATCGTTTACAAAACAATATTAGTGTTGACAACTTGATGAATTCACACAGGGATTAACATTAAAGGAGCCAATCACCTTTCTGATAGAGACATTACAACGTGGCAATAGGCCCCGCCTTCTGTTGTTGGGTAATAATGTTGTGAAACAGTACTGCCGATATCACACTAAAACCGCTGTTTACACATTTATAACAGTACTGTATTAAATGAAACACAATGTACTTAAGCGTGTCAGTCATATATGGTTCCTTTTATGAAACAGGTTTAACTGAACACAGTTCAGGTACCGTGCAGAAGTGCTGTGAAGCTGGATATACAGTTCTCAGAATCTAAATGTTGCACCTTAGCAGGGTTTGCAGAATTCGCCACAAATACAGAGTAAAATAAATCATTCATTATTCTCAGCTAATCAACAGGACACATTAGTTGGAGGGTTAATTTGCCTCTCCAACCTACACAGAAACATAAAAGCAGATTTTAGGTGAAAGTTCAGAGTTTTCATTTAATGGAACTTGATTTTTGAACTTTATCATCAAAACACCCATTTTTTTGTTTAATTAAAGAAATAATATAAACAAATATTCTGTCATTATAAACACCTCCATGCCGGTTGAGTACATAATATCATTTGGAAAATATCTCTTGGCAGTGTAAAACCAAAGTGTTAAAGTACACTTCAGATTTCCTGTTACATTCTACTTAATCAATAATAAGATGTAAATCCATAATGTTTAATCTATATATGTTTGGAAACATCTGCTGACTTAAATGATTTTCATTACTCTTATTTAAGTCAGGACGGCCTCTTAGCACCTTTTTGGGCCCAATTCAGAACATAATGAATCTTTCTCCCTCTCGCTGCACTGCCCGGCTTTCAATATTTAAAGCACTTCAACACAAACAGGCTCTCCATCATGGCTTAGGTAGGAGAAAGTTCAGACAACTGCCTGCTGTTTGGTCTGATAAATGAATACCACCGGAACCCGAGTGAGGACGATTCATATTCTGCAGGGTGAATATGGAGAGTTTAGGTTCAACTGACAATGGTGGATGGGTAGGTGACTGACCAATCATATTACAGGATATTGAAATTATGGAAATGACCGACGCAAAAACAAGATAAAGAACGGAACAGAGTCAGTGCATATAGGCCTTTGGGAAAACAGCGATAATTCTTTGTAGATGTTGGGAGCACTTTCTCAGCTAACGGGGAACGTCCTCAGAACATTGGCTAATGTTTTCTAAAAGTTCTCTTAGAGTTATCTGAAAAATTCTTCAATACCGTTAGTAGAACTTTTTTGCACCTTTTTTATTCTTACGTTAATAATGGAACATTTTTTTAAATGTTTCAGAATTTATAAAAGTTTGATTGGCGTTCTTATAACCAAACAGTAACGTTACTACAACTTCTAAAAAACTGGATGTTTGAATTTTCGTAGAACTTTCAAAATACTGTTTATAACTTTTTGTTACTTAACGGCAACGTTAGGGAGATTGTTAGCTGGGTTCTAATGACAACTATAACAATAACAATCCGGAGGGACAACATTGTGGGGATGACTTTCAACAGCTAAACATTAACAGCCAATCAAAATCTATTCGAATTTAAAGCACTCACTTTAAATGGCAACTGAAAAGAAGCTTGTCGTCAAGATTTAGAAAACCACTATTTAATAAGTCAAACACCCTTTTCACAAGTGCAACAGACCCCAAATCAGCGTTTTTGTCTTTGGTTTACAGTGGGCTATTTACAGATAGATTATCTATCTTTGTGACTGTGTAATTGCAGCACGCAAGCTTAGAACGAACACAACAACCCTCTCAAAGCCCCCAGCCACCTTACATCAGAGGATCACTGATAAAACACAAATACTGTAAGTACAGACGGTACCTTGCTAAATGACTAGTAGAAAATTCAACATAACACTGTTGAGAGACAGTGATCGTGTAACCCACACTGATTCAAAGCATAACTGAACTGGAGACGTGGTTTAATGTGCACATCAAATGAGCGCTGGTACTAATTCATCTCTGGACGCATGGAAAGATGGTGAACGACTACATGTATTTCTTTATAGTCGGATCTCCACCTGAACAGAGTTTTCAAATGATGCCACAGCCCCTGCAGCCCCTGAAACTATATGTGCCATCCAGCTGGTGTTTAACCATATGACCTTTATCAAAAGTAATTCCCAGCAACAGATTGTGTCATAGTCCTCTCCATGTTCCATTCACAATACACACTCAGCTTTGTTGTGCACGATGTGTTCCTCTGCGATTTTTCTTTCTCTCTTTTTTTGATGAATTTCATCCAACACGAACCTCCATCAATCAAAGTAAAAAGTGATGTCTTAAAGGGATAGTTCACCCAAACATAAAAACTCTTCCGTCATTTACTCACCCTCATGTCTTAATTAAGCTGTATGACTTTTTTGTTTCTGAGGAACACAAATAAGATATTTTGAAGTATGTTGGTAACCACTGACTTCTGTTGTATTACCATGAAACCACTGAGACATTTTTCAAAATATCTTTTGTGCTGCATAGAAGAAGAAAGGGCCTATAGGTTTGGAATGACATGAGGGTGAGCAAATGGTAGAAAATCACTCGTTTGTGGGTGAACTATCCCTTTAACCACACATGATCCAAAACCATGTGTCCACCAGCTCAGTTGGTAGAGCATTTGCATTAGCAGCACAAAGGTTGTGGGTTTGAGTCCCAGAAACACACAAGCTGATAAAATGTATTACTTGAATGCCCTTTTAGGCGCTTTGGATAAAAGCATTCACCAAACGCATGAATATAAACGTAAACTACAGAACTGTTGATCATGTGACATGCTTTACATTCCACATGACAGACTGAGCCTTGTCATAAACGTGATTAATTGGCCGCGCATCAGAACGGCGCGAAAGGTTAATTAAAATGACATTATGGGCCGTAGAGATCGATTAGAAATGCCATGATAATTTAACTGGTTTTAATTTTAAGACATGAAGCATGACGACTGAACACACGATTGGTCCAGAAATGTGTCTATTTACCAAGAGGCAAATAAGTGCATATTGTAGTTTGCGTGGCAATCGCAGATCATCAAACAAAGCATATTTAATATGAATGTAAATCTTTTGGCCTTTAAAATCTTTTCTGCCAGACATAATAAGACCATATGAATAAAATAACATCCTGGGCTTTCTGATACCCAGCACCCACTGCGACTCATTCAGCTGTTTTATTAAACTGGACTACAACTCTGTAATTGTACTCAGGGTTGGAGAACTGGGAGCCTTTGATAATTGTGATTACGCCCAGCAAGAATGAAATTAATTAAAAACTACCTCGATAGGAGCCTCATAAGGGGGCCCGACTTGTTTTTATTTCTTTGCCTCCTCTGTGGTGCAAGAAAAAAACACTTCTTTTAAATACCAAAACAACGGGGTCAATTGCATATGCTTTGATGCTTCTGGGAAAGTTAATTTGAGCCTGTATGCGTTAAATATCGCATGCAAAACACACTTCTGGTTATACGTCAATAAATCTGAGCTCTCATCTGATGAGCGCTAGTACACAAATGCGAAGGTGTTTGTTGCGTTACCGGTAACAAATCGGCACTTAAGAGGGAGAACGAGTTTTATTAAATGTATATTCTGCACTCACAGGTCTGGAACAAATTATTCCAATCCACCAGAAAGCAATGATATACTTAGCCCCGGAAAATATGAACCATCGCTGCGGTCCATCACTCCAAAGCAAGAAATCTATTTACCTGACTAAGCGTCTCTCCTTCAGCAACACTGGCAGTGCTTTCTAACATCAAGAGCAATGGCTGATTGTTATAAATGTGTTAGGAATTCATGGGTTGTTTGTAATTTCTGCCAGGAGGGACGCATTTAATCACCAAACCGCGCAAGACAGCCGCACACGCGACCGTTTGTCATCCGGCCACATAGAGTCTTTGTGAACAACAAGCTAAAACGCCAGCCTCATTCATGATAGACAGAAAATATTTCATCCCTGCACTCTATACTTATTACATTTCCATTTCCATAATCTCTGGAGGCAGAATCATTATTATGTTTTATTCATTGATGTAGCACCCTTAAGCTTTTAATAAAAATCACACGCTATTCCAATAAACACCAGCGAGTGTGCGGCGGCGTTCGGAAGACGTACGGACACGGGCCTCTTCTTCTCAACATTTACATTTGTGTTCTCCGAAGACATTTCCGTAACAAACACCGTACACACACAGAAGGTTACAGGCAATTACCACAACAAGGTCCTAGAGACGTACAACGCATGCTAAACTAGACAACTAAAGCCGGCAAGCATGTTTTCTGAAGAAACCTGCCCGAAGCTTTCAGAGCAAATCAAACGACTCGCACTACAGTCTTCACATGTTCTGCTCCTCAGATATCGCTCAGGTCCCTCTTAAAGAAAAGTCTATAGAATGTGTTTCATAAAATAATATTTACAATTTAAATAAAATGTTGCTCGGGAAAACAAAACGTTTTTGTTATTTTTACAAATACTTGTCCTTAAAAATATTACTATACATTTGAAAAGCACGGCCAGCTTATTTGGCTATGAATTAACACTTCACAGCCTTGTTCTGATTCGCATCAAATAAAATACTGCGTCTAGGTGCATGCAATGTGCGTTCCTATTAGAAGGTCTTGTATGCAAAAAGCCAATCTTAGCGTGCAGGTGTGAGCCACTGCAAGCCTGTCAAGAGATCAAATGCATTCCAAGAAGTTCTTTGAGAAATGCATGTGTGCTTATTTAAGACATTTCACTGCAGGTGTGCCCACATCTGTATCTTCATCACTGGAACGTCTGTGGACTCATCTGCTGGAGATATATGCGAGACGGCTCTACAGGTGCAATCATTGCTTTCAGTTGAACTGCAGCAACAGGCAGACGCATTACTGAGTCTGAACCTTCTAATTGACTGAAAGCTGTTCTGTGTTTAGGAGGACAAGAAGACTAATATAGTATTTAGATGGAATTACTGAATATATTTCAATGATTTCACAAAGGCACGCTGACCTTTAAACTAAACTGTACGTAAAAAAAAGCTCATTTATTTATAGAAAATAGCCAATGACCCCCTATGTGTGTGTTTGTATTCATATATGTGCCTAGTGTAAAACATATGTGCAGTATACACTATATTTTACATGTATATTATTATTATGTATGTACATATTGTATATTGTATTGTATATGTATATGTAAATACACACATGTACAAACATATAGTATATACAGCAAATATATCATATATACCACACTTAAGCCACACATTATGTATCACTACAGCTAAAACTAGTTACTCACTCAAACATTTTAACCAACCATGGTATTAAAACTGTTGGTATATACACACACACCTGTACACATCAGTCGTGTTCTAGATAATTCTAATGTAGGCACTAATTATTATATATAATAATATATACATCTAATATATATATATATATATACACATTTAATAACATAAAACAGTCCTGCTGCATGGACACATATACTGCGGTATAAACCGTATGGCAGGCACTGTATACAGTCCAGTCACACAGTCTTCGTGTTAAGAAGAATTTCCTGTATTTTAACCCCCAACAAAGTCTCTGACGTCACTAACGGCAACAGTATTCATACAGTAGATGCGTATCGCCTACCACTAATTATTCTGAAGGACAACAAGCACATGTTAAGTGCCCCATATTTACCACCAGCCGAGCTGTCACTCCGAGGTCTTACGTAGGCATTAACTTAAAGCAGGAAATAAGAACCAAAGTGGGTTACCTCATACCCTGTCCCCATGGCAACAAGAGTACATGCACCCCTCATCCACAGCAGATGTAGCAGAAAAGGTCTATTGAAAGGCACCAGCCCACAAACCGGCCCTGTTCACCAGTGCGTACAGAAATAAATCTCTGTGTGTTTCTCAAACCTGCTCTCGTTGCTCTCCGACGCTCCATCCAGAACGGGATGCTGGAAGTGGATCCTCCCAATCCACCTGTCACAGGAAGTGCAGGCTGGCTGTCATTGGCATGACAACTATAGACGTACAAATGGACTGAAGTACAGCAACTGAACAAGGTTAGATGTTCTGCCCCCGAAAGAACGTTCTCAAATAGAGTGCTTTGTGGAGCCGCTGCGATGACCTGACATTTTAAGAGGGTGCCTGAAATGTTAAGCAATTTGATAGAACTGTGTTTAAAAGGAATGCGGGAATTTGGTCGCAGCTAAATGCAAGTTGTGGAGAGCACTTGTGTTTGCAATTATGTTAATGAAAGCTGTGCAGAAAAAAAGCCCGCTGAGCAAATGACTGACGCATTTAGTGAATATTTTAATATTTTTCGTAGGTCTGACAGTTTGTCTTCATGCGTTTTGTGAGGCCTATTGTTAACCAAAAAGTTTCGTAGCTTTTTGTTCCACTAGCATGAAGTAGATGAGGTAGTACAGCGAATGCCTGTTTAAAACGCAGTCCGAATCTTTGAATCTGTCCTGCTCTAATTTTCCACTTCAGTGGAAAACACAGGGAAGAAAAGTGTATTTATCAGACCATTTTATGGGGTTTTAAACTTCACCAGTTGAGGAAACGCTTCCATGAATAATCAACCTTTACAGGATCCAAATGTAGCTAAGCCTCGTCTGACAGTTCAATACTGTATAACTTGCATAAAACCTCTATTTCCACATAAACGTTTACAAAAAAGTTCTTAATAACACCCTTTCCACCCGAGAGAACCTCTGAAGTATTCCTACAAAAGTACCGGTTTTCACAGTTAAAGCGGCTCTGTATATATTCTGAGGTCTGTGGGCGGAACAGTTTAGGTGATGCTAATTTAGAGGACATTAAAATGGCTTTTCTTACCTCACTATACCAAGAGTGGCCATTGAAACATGTTACTTGTGTCTGAAAACGTCAAATCGTAGCCGTTTTGAACGCAAACCTCTCTGTCACGTGCCTGCAATATCTCATTAAAGCACATCCTTGTTTTTAAAAAATGGCTGTAGTTACCTTGTTCTTTTCATTGTGATCTCTGCTCCTCTGACATGGTTTAATCTCTATATTGCTTTCTTCTTATCGTCTCTTAATAGAATTATTTAATACATTCTGTCAGAGGCAATCAAACTCTCTGCCAGCCACGTGGCCAGTCGGAATCCTGCTGCTTTTCTCTCCATGTGGTTAATCTGACAGCACCTTCTGTAGTAACCCAATTAAAAAGTCCCATCAGAGTGTGTGCGCGCGTGTGGAAGCACAACAGATTAAAGCCGGCGCTTGTAACGTTCTCCTCTTTAATAATCTTACAATAAGAACAACATCCCCGCCAACAGCAGCTCGAGACGCTGACTTCAATAGCTGAAGAAATAAAAACAACATAATACAGGAAGTCCTTCAAGCTCAGTGAAAGACCAACGGCAAATTCCGTCATATACACCTTATGATTAAAAATATTGTACTAAACTGTACTTTTTTAACTGAATACAATACAAATCACTGGAATCGCAGTAAATATAAAGTTAATT
>JAZGTI010015868.1:0-13120 GCA_036877585.1 Botia kubotai
TCTCTCTCTCTCTCGCGGATAAATTTGCTCGCCCACCACCCCACCAAGTCACTGTAAGGAAATGTAAATATTTAAAGTCATAACGGAAACAGTTTCTGTGTTTCTGCATCAAACCCTCGAACCCCGAACAGACTTTTAAACAATTCGGCTCGGTTCCTCGAACCCTCACCACACCCGGCGGCAGCTAAACAGTGTCCCCTCATTAGAGGGTCTGCGTCTACCAGAGCAGTCCCTTCGGACAGGTAAACGAGAGAAGCACCCCCTTAATTCTCACTAATCTCTCGGCTCAGCACAGATCCCAGAGATGGCCCGGGGGCTGGAATTTCCTGATCTCACTGGGAGATTTACAGAAGGTGTGAGAGCCGCTCTCCAAACTGATTTGTGGGTCATACACTTGCGCATACACTCGGGGCAGTACAGAAGGTTTGTTGACTCAGAGACCATGTCGAGATTTATAGATTTCCTGCTGCTGTAAAAACTTGCAGAGGGCAGTGTGTGTGTGTGTGTGTGTGTGGATTAGATGGAGCTGTACTGCATTACAGGTCAGTAGTTTGTGGGGTAATCACAGGGGATTAAGAGCTGGATAGCAACAAAATGAATGAGTCAGAAGAGTCAGTGGTGGAGGCTTCTTCTAAACATCTGACACACACACACACTCATAATAACAGACAGCAAGCAGAGAGCAATCAAGACAAAACTACCACTATAATAAAAAACGTCAGCCTGGTGGCCTCCATACCTCACCATGTGTCTTCTTCTCTGTCTTTCAATAATGTATTTGTGTGTGTGTGCTTACTTAATCATATATTGGGGACAAATTTGTACCCAAAAGTCAGCAAAACCTGACAAATCTGAGCAAAACCTCCTTTTGGGGACATCCTCATTTGTAAAAAAAAACACTATAAAAGGTAGTAAATAATGTTTTTTTGAAAATGTAGAGAGTTTTGTGATGGTTAGAGGATAGTATATACAGTTTGTACAGAATATATGTCATTATGTCTATGGAAAGTCCACACAAAGCATAGAAACCTAACGTGTGTGTGTGTGTGTGTGTGTGTGTGTGTGTGTAGTTTCGTGTAGGCATCAGTGTGCATGAAACTGCTGACACACCTGGACAAAACCCAAAATACTCAAACCAACCCCTGAACTATTCACAGTATATATTCCGAGTAAGGGGACTGGGAAAGGGCTTTGGAAAATGTATAGATAAACTAAGGAGGTCCTGCTAAAAACTGATTCAGGACCTCTAATTACCCATAAAAATGAAACTAGAACCCTCTGGGAGAACCCTTGGGGAGCCCCTCTGATTTCACAATATATAGCTTCAGTTAAAGACGCTTATATGTAATATATAATTTAAAAGGCATTAATTGTCGTATTTATATAGAGTTATCAAAACGATTCAGTGGATTTTTTTTATTCAGGCACTGTACAGAGTACCTATTATAAAGTCTGTCAGCCAAATTAAACTGTTTAGGGGAAACTCAATGTGCCAGCTGTGGTCACAAAATAAACACCACAAATAACACATACAAAATTGCATCAACCTTGGGAGAACTAAAGCTCCTGTCATTAAGCGCGTCAGTTTGTTTGTTTATTTGTTTGTTTGTGTCTGGGCGTGTATATATATATATTTCTGCATGCCAGTGTTTTGGGTGTGGGTGCCTACAGAGTAAGAGAGCGACAGATTAGTTCATGCCGATTCGTTCTTTATAACATGCCCCTACTTCTAAAGCAAAGCCTTTGAGAAAGATTGCGTTCTGGCATCTACATCACATGCGGGCCAAGCAAGACCCGACCAAGAACAAACTTCTCCAGGTGTTCTGTGGAAAATGAAACGATAGCCATGCCTGCGTGGCCACCCTTCAGCCAGGTGACCACCCACACTTCACCACAGCCTGAAACTTAAGCGAACTACTTCCTCCAGTAACCCAATGTTCCTTTGGTAACTACTTCCCTTAGTAAGCAAAGGTCTGTGAGAGCAATCCGTCCGGCAGGGTTACTTATGTGTTTGAAACCATGCAAATACACGCTGAGGCGGATCTCTCGACCTCACATGGGGAATGTGGAGGGATGCTTGTTTTACACCAAATGACTATAAAAGTAGCTTATAGCTTTTAATACGGAATTTTAGCAGAGGATGTGGCCGCGCGAATGTGCCGTGTCGCTGAACCTGTATGAATCTGCACTCTCAGCTGAGATCGGCCTCAATGGAGCGCCTGTTTCATCCCACCATGCCGATGGGCGAGGTACCTCGCTGAGTGGCGTAATCTGGCCGTCTGATCTGACCGACGCTCAGCGGTAGCCTCTTCGCGCTCCGTGCCAGTCGCCCCAGGAGCCTTTGAACCTAGCGGCCAAGAAAGCGCCGCGGCCCCCTCCCATCTCCCCTCAACCCACCCCCCCGGTCCTCGCGAGTGATCGGCGAAATACTGATGATAAAGAAGCATGGAAAGAGACAGCCTTGAAGATTTTCAGCGTGCCGTTAATAAGCTCGCGGAGCATGCTGAGGCGATGAGGTCAGGCCGTATTAGCGCTTATTGCTGGGTTGAGTGACACGCGGGATTATCGGCGGCGCAGAGAAGCGAACAGCTTTCATCAGCGTGGCGCTGCAGCGCGTGCGTTTGATGTCTCAAGAGTGAAGGAATTATGGGCGTATTATACGTGAGAGCTAAGGCGGAGAGACGGGACCATGGGGGCGTGCAATATGGCCTCGTTCTTCAAGAAACAAGTGCACCTTAAGATCTAGAAAAAACAGGATAGCAGAGTGAGAGTGGTTTTCAGATGTTACACACACACACACGCACACACACATGCTACACTATGTACTTGTCTACCCGCACATCACACTTGTACACACCCACTTGAGACACAGTCTATCCTTCTCACTGGCTTTTCACCTTTTTAACGCGTGCTCTGTTTCCTTTTTCCTGCAGGTCATTTCCTGGGGAACCACAGTGTGCTGGACATTCTGCGCCAGGAGGGCTACATAGTGTCCCATACGCCAGCGGAAGAGCCCATCACACAGTCAGTGCACACAAACGCGCACACACACCTACACACACTTCTACACGTAGTTTTGTGTTATGCTTATGCATTTACATATACATTTACAATGCATTTGGTAGACGCTTTTATTCAAAGTGCATTTAACATACATTCTCTATCAGTATGTGTGTTCCCTGGAAATTACTGTCAGTCTCAGGTATTATATTGTGACTATGCACACACACACACACACACACACACACATATATATATATATATATATATAGGGTAGTATATAGGTATTATATAATTCTATCTTAAAAACCTCAGTGAGATTTTTCACTTTTCAGAGCCACTGTGGTTTTACACTCTAGTCACCTAATTTAATCAACATTAATATAAAATGAATCACTTTGACTCAATTCTGATTGGATGAGCTGTGTTTGGTTCGTTAAACACACATAAACACACACTTGAGTACAGAGTTTATATTACTGCACCATTATTATTAATTTACAAAAATGATTAGTAATAAATATACTATACATAGGTATTTTTATCATATTACTGCCAATGTTTAATAAAACTACAATCCTTTCTCTCTGCCAGTGTATTTTAGCAGCGATGCTTTAAAAATTACTTTTCATTTAAAATTCAGTATACAACAGAATTCGGTTTAACACAGTTCATGTTTAGCGATGGAGTTTACCTTCCATTTTCTGTCTTGTTAAGACTTCTGTGACCTTTTCCACTCTCTAATTCCTTTTCTGTCTGTACCATTAACCCCGCAAACGCACAGACAAACACATCATAATTATGAATTCATCAAACAACGGGTTTCTCTGTGTATTGCGCGGCGCAGAAAACAGTTGGGCCCACTGCATACACAAACTCACCAGCGCATCGTATTTCACCTCATAGAAACCCGTTACCAGATTGTAACTCACCGGGAGGATATTCCACTTACTGTGTTAAACTGCAAACAGAGCTCAGCTATGTCTTTGATCTCCCCCCGCTAACCATGACGACGTGGGCCGGACCAGTTCTCTGCCAACTCAGATGGTTCATAGGCCTCATCCATTTGTCTTGTTGAGAGGGGTGCTATGCCCGCTCATACAAAGGCGACCCCTCCTTTGCTGGCATATTCATATGGTTACTCAACAGAGCTGGGAGGGGAAGGGGGGGGTGATCCAAGGGCTATGTAGGGATGTGCTCATTAAAACAGCTCTTGCATTGGCTTCAACACCTAGTCGAAACAAAGGGGCAAATGGAAACATTTAAGCACAGGGCAAACAAGCGGTCCCAAAAAGGCAATGCGAACTCCGGACCGCCGTCACAACAGCGGGCAACGGTTGTTTAAAATGCCTTCTGTTGCAAATTTGAGTTTGATCTGTTTTCTCTGGCACACAGCAGCAGTGGAAGTGGTAGAGGCAGATGGGGGTTCTCAAATTGCTGGAGATGATGACAGTGGCCGTGGTAACAAGCTGACAGCTGTATGGACTGACTGAATGACAGATTGACTGTGGTTTAGAAACACAAACCCTTCCAACATTCTCCTACCCTCTCGCTCTGCTTTTCTCCATCTCCACTGCAAAAGAAAAATGAGGTGATATGATGGGCAAATAAAACAACATGTGATGGCAGCCAGACATGTGTTTACTAAAAGCTCATGAACCGCAAACACGGGGCCCGAAACGGTCCTGTAGCGCGTTTGTGGCGCGCACATGGGTGATTACGAGAGCCAAACAAAATGTTTCATGGATGCACTAAACACGACTGGCTGGTCTGACCACATTGGAATGAAACAGGGTTTACCATAAGACAAATGTCGTCACGGTTACCCAGTGTGTGTGGCTTTTGGCTGATGTTTACTGTGTTGGAATGCCCCAGTGGGCACTCACCAGCTGGACGTGACGAGTGTGTAACAGAGGTGTAATCTTGGGCAATGCTACGCCCTACTGGCATAGTTTGGTAAAAAGTCTGAAAAACTGTTCTGTAGTAATTTTGTAGTTTAGATTCAAAATTTTACACAACTAACTTTATCTAACTTTGGTATGATGAAAGAAATGTGACATATGATGTCATATCATGTCATATAAGTGTTTGGGGGCGGCAGTATGGATTGGTATGTCTGGACTGTGATATCAGTGAAAGAGCTCAGGACACTGAAGTTGTGGTTTTGACCTCATTGGTAATTTTGGCTCTTTGTAAATTCTTAGCAAGCCGAAAAGTTGATACGCTCCTGTTTGAAGTCCAAAGTCTCTTTGAAACACACAAATACACACACACACACACACAGTCATACTCTTATCTCCCATTCCTCAAAGGTGTCCCCTGATGCTGCCCAGTTCCCAATAACCTCCATAGTAAAGATGAATAAACAATTTAAAACACATAAGTTCACACCTATATTGATTTTAACAACATAACACTTAATTTTACAGTGTCTTTGTTAAATAGGTTGCATGTACTTACTATAGCAATAACAGTAAATTATGCATAAATACACGCAACCACCTTAAACCAAGTACATACTGTTAATTAATATAATTTTTTATTTAAATGTATATTTACACTGTAACAAGGACCCCTGTTAATAAAGTGTAACTCAAATATGTTACCACATGCAGTTTGATAACTTGGTCTTCACCTGTTCTCTCCCGAGTAGCTGGTCAGAGATGGACGTGACCACTGTGCCTCCCGCTGAGGAAAGCTCTGAACCAGTGACAGAATGGACATCAGAACCTCCTGAGCTGGAGGAGGCCAGTCAGGAAGATCTGTCTCACATGCTGTTGCCAGACAGCCTCAGCCAGCTGGAGGAGTTTGGCCGGTACAAGCGTCCCCGTAAAACCCATCGTACATACAGTCGACCGCGGTTGTTCAGTGACCTGTGGGTGCGCATAGGAGACAGGTAAGAACAAAGTCATGCCAGAAACCACATTACCACACCAGGAAATTCAATGCTCCTATTCCTTTATGAAGGAGAACATTTCCAGCTAAAAGGGAACTTTCCAGAACATTGGCTTATGTTCTCAAAAAAGTTCTCAAAAGCTTTTTAAAGATATCAAAAATGTTCTTGTAGTAACGATAGTAGAAGGTTATACAACATATATCAATGATGTTGTTGGCGGAACTTTTTAAAACATTACAGAATGTTTGAATAACGTTCTTATGATTAAACAGCAGTGATATTGCAACATCTAAAAAACGTTTTCAATGTGCCTAGAACCTTCAAATATATCTTTGTTACTAATAGAAACATTAGGGAAACGTTCTTACAACCTAAAATTGTTAGCCAGGTTCCTTAAATTTTGCTCCGAACACACTTTAAAAAACGTTGCTTAGAGTTAAAATTTGGTTATGCATTAATAAATATATATATTTCTGTTTTCTGTGTTGGCCGTAGCACGACTGCACATCCGAACATTAGGATAACTAATGGCTATGTGACCGTGGAACCTCCTCTAGCGCGCCAAGAACTTCAGCAGAGACAAACACCACTAAGAAATGCACTGAAGCCCCCCAGCCAGCCCACAACCCCCAGTGCACTTGACTCCGCTACTCCGAACCCAAGATATGCGCTGACTTGCCTTTTGGCTTGTTGTCTCATCTCACAACTGCTTTTCACTTCCTGAGAAGGTGAAGGGTCACTTGGAAGCTCACAACCAATCAGAAGCCAGAATCGCATCTGACTGACTCTGCCTTGGAGGAAAAAATAAATAAGGGCGAAGGTGGAGCCAAAGAACAATTAGGTTCTACTTAGATCACATTTGGTTGTTTGCCTAAAAATACTAGAAGGTTGTTACTACAGTGTGTAACAGTAGACGTACATCAACAATGGCTGATAAAACTGTTACATTTGGCAGAATGGTAATCAGTATGAAAACAATAACAGAAAGCAAACAAGAACATTCTGTTATACTTATGCTTCCTGATTCCTGGAATGTATTAATCAGCTTCAGTGAATTACAGATTGTAACTTTGTGTGAAAACCTACACGACTGTTTCCTGTTGCCCCATCAACGCAGACAGCAAAATATGAATGTGCATTTTTCTGATGAATGAAATGGGGCACCTGATAATATACCAAAATATCAGAATCATATTAACACCTAAATTATATAACAGTGACTGTTATTATGTGATATGATCACTGATAGATAACTGAATAACTTAAAATAGTTCACAGAGACGACACTTATGATTTGTAAATTGTGCATTTGTTCATACAGAAATGTTATATTTATTATTTCATGAAGAGTATATTTTTCATGCATTTCTCAAGTATTAAAGTTAACAGAGTTTTGAAACTAGACTTCGATGGTTCGTTACGTTGGTGTTTTCAGGGTTGAAATGAACACATACTGCCCTCTACTGGTACGCCAAGGGTATGGTTTGATAGGGGATTGCTTTATTATACTGTATATGAAACAAAAATGAATGAGTTTATTAAATAGGGAGCGAAAGAAGTGCACCGTTTAATATTAGTAAACACATCTTTAAAGATGTCCAAGTACAAAGTACGAATTTAACTCATTCCTGAACGCGCCACCAGGTGGCAGACAGCATCCTTGCGACCCTACTTATGTTTTCATAAGCTTGTTAGTGTACGTGGAAAAATCTTTGGTTATGAAAATTAGAATGGTTTAAAGATTAAGCTATAGTTATTATATTTGACATTTAGCAAAAGACACAACACGTACGGTATTCTGACAAGAACCAAACTGATATCACCTTTTCATCTTTAGAAAATATTTAACAACAAACACAACTTTAATAAACAGACCCTGTGTATAACCAAAAATTAGGTTATATATATATTTTTTTAAATAGGCCTAAATGTAGAGGAAAACTAAACGCAAATTCTAAATTAATAAAATAAACATGCTTGTAAAATCAAAACATTTGTAGAACATTCAGTTATTATGAAAAACATCCGAAAACCTCCTCTTGGGTAATTGGAGACTTATTCTGTGCATTTGTAAAAACATACGTTTACTCGTTTAAAACAAAGGCAATTTAACAGTATAAGCACAGCCAGTCGTCGAAGCAGAAACACTTACGATTTCACATATGAGCTATTAAATTAAATTAAATCTGTAAGCAAAACCAGCCATCCGTTTATGCGTCCCTTTTCGTTTATTGACCTCTTTCGTAAAAGCTCGCCGCTTTGCCAGGCAGAGAGGAACAAGTTTTAAAATAAACAGCTATTTCGCCCCTTAAGCCAAGACAGGACAATGTTTGCCTTTGCTAAAATACCATTTTCCCTGGGCTTCGGGGTGTTGTTTGAGGGAGTAGGGGTTCTGACAGGCTGTGACCCCTCCCTGGGCTTAGGGACAGAACGCCCACTGCATATTAATAAAAGATTACTGCGGAAAATCAATGTCTGAGCAAACTCATTAAAAATGCCTCTTCAACTTAAATGATTTCTGTTCTTTACCTCCACTCCCTCTCTCTCCTTCTCTCTCCCCCTGTTGATTTTCCCTTGCGGTAATTACTTTCACAAGTCATTTTCTGCCCTTTCAGTTGCACCGTTTCACAAATGAAGGTTAAGTTTGTTTAACCGCGCTGGATTTGCCATCCATGTTAAAGCATATAATGTGGACGGCCTGACTTTGCCCACACACCTCCAGGACCCCCTCGACTTAAGGCCCCCCTTTCCGCGGTCGTACGGTCCAAGGTTAAGGCCCACCGCGGCTAGACCAAAATGGAGTGTCCAAGGGTTTCATCGCCTTGTCTAGGGCAGACATTTGGGGGAGACGCTAAGTGTAGTTCAAAACAATTCCTACCGGATCAATTAATATAATACATTATCTCTATAAATGAAACATTTCTGCAATTTTGTCTGCGTGTGATTGTGTTCAGAGGCCCGTCTTGAAAGCATATCCAGAGCAGCTCTAACTGAGTAAAGCGAAAGAAAAATCATGCGTATAATAGTGATCAACTCAAGGTCGTTCAGAAATAACACGCTATTAATGCGGCCTGCATATTATGTTCCATTGGATCGATTGAACGTTCAGGGCCACGTTCCTAATACACACAAAACTAAAGAGCGACCGTCGGAAGGACTCCCTAAGAAATCACCAGGAATTAAAGGACGATTTATTATTTTAGTTTTGTATTATTTTAGTGCTATTATTTAGTGCTTTCAGACTCTTTAAAAGGAACGTCTGGGTGAAACACATTAGTACATCAACATTCACCTTGAAAAACAACTCTTAAAAAAATCTATCAGCTTTCCCCAGAATAAATGTCGGTAATGGTTTTTTATGAGGCCTGTTGGATATATTATTGCTGTACAATAGCAGAATTAAAATATCTGTAAAATTAACATGAACAATAAAATAAACACATGACAACATTTCCAATGAAATAACCATAATAATTCTATAACAGTAACAATGTTTTCGTTTACTACCAGGCAGAAATAAACCACCAACAATTGTCCTGATTCAAGACATTTATCAAGAATTACGAAGCTTAAAATGCTTAAATATACTCAAAATGTATATACAAGCACTTTGGGGATTTAAGAAATTAAGAAACTCGATTTCCGTTCCGTACTTCGTATTATATTTATAATCACCGCGTCATGTTCGATATTTTATCACGTCATAATGGTGCACCGTGGCGTGAATGTTTTTCCACACAAAAAGAAAGTGTTTCAATGGGGATACAGGATCAGAGAGAGAGAGCGAGAGAGAGAGAGAGAGAGGTGAGTACGTCGTGGCTCACAGGTTTTCTCGACATTTCACCGATTCATTATTCGTGAACAAGGGACACTTCACGCGCTGTCTTTGATAGCGACTGCAGCGTAAGAGAGTGCACTCAAAAACAGACGCCAACAAATTTATTCAAAATAAATAAATTAGTAAAAACGTAACTGGAAAGCTCGAGAGAGTTTCACAGCTTTGATGCCGCGTTGACGGTCGCCTTATTATGATGTCTGATAATGACACACACACATGAAAGTTTGTCTACACAGGAGGACAAGAGAAACATGTATGACTTTATCCAACGATACTCTCCCCGCAATGAATAATAATTGTGACAAACGTATATTTGATCCTTTTTGCGACTACAAAGCAAGAGGAGGCATCATATAACCCCAAAACGTTCCCGGATAAAAGGGTTTACAGAGCATATTGTTCACACTGCTTAATGACAGAGGATGGGAAACATAGATGAGGTATTTTATAAAAGGCGGGCTAAAAATATTAATAAACAATATTATTATGTTACTCTCACATACATAACTGGATTAAAGAAATGTTTTGATTTTACTACGTTTATCCACGGTAAACATTCCCAGAACGTTGGCTAAAAAGACCTGTCAATGTTATCAAAAACGCTCGTGCATTAACGTTAATAAAACGTTTTAACGTTATATATCATACATATCCAAAACGTTATTCTTGAGTAGTTATTGGAACGTTACAAAAACGTTACAGAATTAAAAACAAGTTTGAATAACGTTCTACCCAAGCAATAAGGTCAAAAACTGTTTAAAAAACTGGATTATTTCTTAGAACTCTTAAAATAACATTTTTAATGATTTTATTACTAACACAAACGTTAGGGAAACGTTCTCACAACCTAAAATCTCCTACCCTTAGCTGGGTAGGAGATCCATGTCACCATTATTTTATTGACTGTAAGCAAAGGAAAATCTCCTAGCTTGAAGCTTGATATAACTATTTTTAACAGTGTAGTTTCGGGAAAAATGAACAGATCCAGAAGAATGGAAGGGCATACACACTGGAACTTGAGTCAAACTGGTTTCCTTTTCCAAGGTGGGTGTTCGAGGAAGAGATGGTAAGGTGGAGAGGTGCTGGAAAAGGAGGGAGATTTGATTTGGTCGAGTAGACAGAGAGAGAGAGAGTGAAGGATAAAGGGGATGTGTGTTTGACCATCAGTGTTTACTTCTAGTCAGACATCAGAGCACACGCACACACACCTTAGCCTTCATCTCTCTGGGGAGTTTGTTAGAGGTCATAGGGAAGGTGGAGGTCAAATGAGCCTGGATTAAATCTGATCAAACAGTGCTAATAGAGGAAGAGTGCGCGTGTGTGTGTGTTTGTGTGCGTGAGGCTATTGTCTGCTAACGGACGCTAAATGCTCACTGTGTAAACACACACATACGGACGTGAACACACACAGAGACCCACATACATGCAAAATAAATTTGAGGGATCTTAAGCACTCACGTTTCACTGATCAAATATGTTCCCGTCAGCCCACATCCAAACACCTGTTTGACAGCCACAGAAACTCTGTTGAACGACACAGTCCACGGCAGGTAAACTGGATTCACCTATATTTGAAGACAAATCAAGGGTGTTTAGGCCCTAGAGACAAACAGGGTAATACGCCTCAGACACACTCTGATAGTGAACCCGGAAACTAACTTGGCATGGGTTTCATTGGATCTCACTGACTCCATTAACTTAAGCCCTTTATCACCTCCCCCCAGGTGTATCCAGGTTACCTCAAGGCCAGCCAGCTCTTAAAACCAAGACAGTCAAGGTAACAGGAAATTGCAGGGCAGCCTCATAAAAACATCCCGCTTGCCAAAGACGGACCCCGCCCCCTTTTTTAAACTAGCGGATGAATGAGGAACTGCAATCTAAGCTGGATTGAAGCCCGCTCCATTTTCATCTCCTTCCCTCTGTAGCTCTGAAACCGTTTCTTTTTCACTTGATAGTTTTTGTGTCTTTGAAATGCTATTTCCCCCTCCTACTCCTGCTTGTCCTCTTGATGTCACATGTTCACGCCATGCCTGCTCCATTACGCTGCACTTTTATCTTAGTCTCATCTGTTTCCCCTCTCTCTTCCTCATTCAGCGTGTTTATTTCTCTTTTTAGATAAACATTTATATGTCTCTGCCTTTGAATGTTCCATTGGAGATGATAAGAGCGGTCGTGATAATGAAGAACTTAATGTGGTCAAAGGCCACAAGCCAGCCGTGCGATGCGCAAACAGACCCGTCAGACGCATACACACGCCGCTGTCCAAAAGACACGGTATTGTTACATATATAAAGCACTGAGAAAATAGCCACTTCTTAAAATAAACCTTCATATCGAGACACCTGCACAAACACACGCCAGGTACTTGAGGATTGCGCGTTAACGGGGTTTCCACGCATGTACAACAAGGGTCCCTGTTTACCTCCGGCTTTGCTCTTAGTCTATTTACTCACCAATCGCTTGTTTATTTCCATCTGTAAACAAGCAGACGCACCAGCAAAATAGAAGGCCATTGATACCGACAGCATAATTCACTATTTCTGTGTGTGTGTGTGTGTGTGTGTGTGTCTCTCTCTCTCTCTCTCTCAGATACAAGCAGAAACGCTTTTCCTCCCACACGCCTCCCAGCTCTCTCTCTCTCGCTCTCTCCCTTGCTCTCTTGGTTTGATTTTGCTCCTCTGCTCTTGGCATTATAAATTCATTGTGCACAGCTTGTGCTTGTAAGCCTGATTGAAGTGACAGGCTGATTCCTCCGGCTTGCTGGCTGGAGGGTGCTATAGCAAATGGCCCAATGGCACTGTTTGGATAACACTGACCTCTCTCCCGCTGCCGCCGCGCGCGCCTAAGTGAGCGGTTTTATGGGACTCTGCCGCTGGTAAGTGGAAGGGCAAAAAAGAAAAAAAGGAGGCAAATTGATCAATTCAGAACTGGAGAGAGGGAAAAAGATCTGGGCGACGGTTTGGGAGCACATTGTAATTTCCACCTGCCCCCTTTTTCTCCTGCGAACAAAAGTGACAGCTATCAAACTCGATTGCCGAGAACACAAGAGCAGAGCCCCTGATCTGCATTCTAGAGGCGCCGTTGCCACGGCGACGTACTGTATGTGGCGGGAAAAACACTCGCGCCACTCCTTAGAAATGGATATTCGGGTCTTTTGTGCCATGTCATAATTATATTTATCAAACCCATCCCGGTTGCGCGGCCACTCACCCCGTGCGCCACATACGGGTAGCCAAGCGCCAATGGGTTTAGATTCGGAGATGAGTGTTGATCAAAGACAATGGCATTAATTGAGGTTTGCATAAATAGATGCACGGGTCATTAGGATAAGCAGATCCCCGGATGAGGTCTTCGACAACCCACGACACTCACGGAGCGATTCACTT
>JAZGTI010015869.1:0-13119 GCA_036877585.1 Botia kubotai
CAGCTGCGAGAGTCCAGTCTCGATGCACTGGGATTTTTCTCAGCGCCGACACCAAGTGAATCTTCCTTTTAAAACCATCTGATAATCGTGCCTGCCAAAAAACCCACCATGAGCGCCTCTTTGAATACTGACAGATCGGGACTCGTGAGGACAGAGTGCAGATGTACATACAGCGGGACTAGGAAACTGGATGGAATAAGGATTTTTGCGCTAATGAAGGTGGGAGTACAGGCACATCACTGGAGCGGGGTGCTGTTCTTCTATATGGGGCTGTTGGCTGCGTCGGCTAAGGGTAAGTTTCCCGTTATGATGCGTGTGCGCAGAGCAGCGGTCTACGTGCGCTCCCTGTTGCCATACATGAGATCCTTATGCACTTGTGATCACTCAACCCTTTCCACCCGTGACATGTGTATGTATTGCTGTCATTGCCAGTTTCATGCCAACAGTATGCTATTTGATGCTGGGTCATGCGTTTCATTGATATGGGTCCACATTTAACATATAAAAACAGACTGGAGAACCACAAGTCATATAATGTAAAGAGCTTGTGCACAGAGTAGCTAAGTAGACTATAACATTTATAAGGACGTGATATTTCCGTGATAAGCCTTGTGTACTTTAAACGACGGATTTGTTGGTCCTAGACAGGTGTTGTTTCTTGTCAGCTTTGGTCTGCCCCATGGAAGCATATGGTGTTTTATGCCTTGAGTAAATGTAGTTCAGAGCAAGACGTTGTGTTAGAGGGACAAGAACGACTCACTTTAAAGTCAGACTAGGTCGGTGAAATGTGAATAAACATGTAGATCACCGCTTACAAACGCGTAAGCGTTTGTGCGCGTTTGTGCATGTATGTGTGCGTGTTTGGCGCAAGATTTCGTGAGTGTGGGAGCCAAGAGTGAATGAGTGAGTTTGGGAGGAAGGGGGCGTATGTGAAAGCGGAGGCTGGGGGTGAGGGGGGTGGTTCATGCCGACAAAACAGGTCTTTTACTCTGCGCTATTTTCAGTCTAAAAAAATACAAGAATTGGGATTATATTTCCTCCATGTAAATCATTTCCATTTGATTAACCAAGTCATTATACAAGGATCATTATTTGCTCAATTGTTTGAAATAGCGTCTTTTTAGTACAAAGGCTGTTTCATTCGGCTTGGAGTGAAGTTGTAGTCAGACCACATTTTTGAAGTCTAGCTAATAATAAGTGTCACTGTACAGTAAAGCTAATTAAAGTATACCTTTGAACGCCAATCAGTTTTTCACGCGATGTAAAGGCGCTTCATGAGTTGCAAATAGAACGAAATTGAAGCTAATTAAGGATATAATTTTAATATGCAATTGTGCGATGATTGTAATTCATCTTGCCAGAAGTTTGGCCCATTTTTTGCCATTACAACTATAACTACTTTTGGACAGCTCGCTCTAGCTGCTGCGATTGATCAGTTTTATTTCTTTAATAGTGAGCTATTGCTGCTTTGCACAGGATGATAAACGCCGACAAACGAATCCAGAAAGCCGTTTGACATTTTACGCGTTTATACATCATACAGTGACGGTGGCTGTTGGGTAATATCGTCGTGAACATGAGTCCAGAAAGACGTCAAGCAGTTTCCTGCTTTTTCCATTGAGCGGCACCAAAGCTTCAGAATAGCTCCGTTTAAAAAGGACGCACTCGGGTTTCTCATGCTTCATTAATAAACCGAGTATATCTTGGAAGCCTTTTAGAGTTTTCGTTTTAGCGCATAAGCTATGACTGGTGTAATATAATGAGCTTTTTTTCTAGCTCGAAGGAAATGCAAATTTAATGCCCATTCAGCTTCTCGGTCACGACCGAGCTCATCATGCAGGCAATATGTTCCGTGGATCAGTCTGATTGAAAACAGAATATATAATGCACAATATGTTCTCACCTGCCACGCGCTTTAAAGCAAAATAGTTTAATGTTTCTTGATAATGATAGTCAATAAAATATAGCTAAAAAGAAAACGTTACAAAGAGTTGTTCTGAAGAACTATATTGCTTGAATTCGTTTCTCTCTTCTAGTGTGAACGAACGCAAATCTTTCCAGTAATCGTATTCATGTGCTCAAACACCGAAGTTACAGCCTTGCAGAAGCATTGGAGATGAAACCCTTTCCCGTACTCCTGACAAACAATATAAGGCGTGAGAATATGAGGGTGTTTGGCTGAAAACCATTTTCCTCGCCCATAATCATTGATAGCTGATGGCACTTGACTTCATACAACGCCAAAAGTCGCGAAACCAATGCATTTCTATGATGCAACGGGGTGCAAGGCTCTGTTGAACAGGGGAATTCGTAATTCTTTTCATCATTTGGTGGGAGGTTGAACCATGAATTCCGGACAGTCTCTTGGGTTTTTTCTGCAAATACAAAATTGGATAACGTTTGTGCTCTCTGAAAACAAACCAAAGTATGTACAAAACAGATATTGTGCACTGTTTTCTTTTATTAAAAAAACGTTTTCACTGAGTGATATATTTATAGTTTTAGTCCTTTTATGGCCATTGCCCGGTGCTATATAGGAACAACCCATTAGTGTGCATTGTGCATCGCGACAGTTGTGGGTAAGGAATCTTAAACCACCAGTGACTTGCCACCACAGTTTTGCGACACTTCAGGACCACGGACAGCTCCGCGCGCACCCTTTTGTCTACGGCGTCTTTACTACCACGCTGCATCACCGGCTCTCTTCACAAACTGTTTAAAAAATTGCTTTTCAAACTGCGTGTCACCAAGGACAATAAATGAGCATAGTTAAATGTTTAGTAGCCTTAACAGCTTTGCAGCTTTAAAACTTCTTTGCTAGTTTAAAACTGCTTTGACTGTTAGAGTCGCGATCCCCCATCTGCAGCCAAGTCAGGACCAAGGACAGCTCCAACCAAAGTCGTTATAGCACAGCGGTAAAGATGAGAACAAGCTTCTCTCTAAAGGGAATACAGAAAAAACCTCCACACATCACTGTCCTTTTTCTCACTTATTGCACTGTGTATTCATTGTTCCTGCATCAACTTTACCCCTTCCATAGCATTTCTCTTTTCAAAGTACACATTGTAGTGTGTTAAAAGAAAATTTGCCAATCTGTTTGTACAAGGTAAAGAAAACCAAACTGCAAGTCCCAGTGGACTGGCGGATGCCTTGTCAAGTAAAAAAAAGAGTTTACAGAGCGACACCAGTAGTTGCTCCCAATTTTTTAGCTTTCTGTCATTTTAATGGACTATTTTTGATACTAGATATTTCTTTATTACATTATTTAAATTGTAGACTTAAAATATCTTAACATATATGAATACAACGCTGACAGCAAAGACACAGAGTTGCTTATGTATACACAAAGGCACATTCACCAGTTCATATGTTAATAGTATTTTTAACAGAAGTGAAGGTAAACAGATTTAGCTCACTGTCTGGGCATGATTTAAGCTCTGACTAACCCTGTGATAGTTACCTTTAATAATAACAAGGTAAAAAAGCAAATAAGGTAAATAAGCAAAAAATAAATAATAATACTCAATGTGTGTGACATTTAGTCACACTGACACCCAATCCTGGAGAGACAGCACAACAGGCATGGAATGAATTTTGTAAGTGGAATTTGTAAGTTTTTAGTCTTAAACTGTCAGATGTCTCTTTTTATTAGTGTACTTTAGAATACATTAGTTTTTATGGGCGAAAAGTAACTCAAGGTCAAAACTGCTTTTGATTGTATTTAGACAAAATAATACATTATTATTAATGACATTGCAAAAAGAAATAAACATTATTATCATACTTGTATCACATATGGAAATCTATCTCCAGATGTTGGTTTTGCGAAGCTCTTGTTGTTACTAATTCTAAATTATAATTTTTAGTGATTTTTTTTTAAATGGACACTATTTGAGCATTTTTTGGGAAGCTTGTAATGACTTTGGGTTCTATTCTGTACCAAAAGCATGATAGTACTGTGATAGCTTTGCAGTTATATGCTGAGACAAACTCTCATTAAGAAAATATAAATGTGTGGGTCTCTTTCTGTAGATTAACAACAGAGATTCCTCTTGCCTTGCTTCTTGTCACTCTTTAAGTCCTTTTAGAATCCATGATGTAGTGTGTTCTTATCTTTGATCTACTGTGATTAGATTACACACTTAATCCATTGATATCTCCTCCACCAGAGCCTTGTTGTTTCTCCTCTTTCCCTTTTCATGTCTTGCCCTTCTTTACTTTCTCACTTTGTTTCTATTACTTTGTTTTTTATGCCTTTGTGTCCTTTCCTCTGTCCCTTTTTGACATGACACATCAGAGTCAGAAGCCTACAACTGATTTTATTTGGCAGAGCTCCATTGAGGGGTGCCATTAGTTACCGCTCAACTCAATGATACTCACCAGTTACTACTCATGCCAATGTTTCACATATTTCCTGTTATGCACATATAGAATGTAATATTAGCCCCATCTTTTAAAACAAGCAGTCACACTGTGAGTTGAGCTGGATCAATGCCAAAAGATAAGGGCAGACAAAGTTACACAGAGAGATCAGGAGAGGGGAATTTGTTCGGGGCAGAAAACAAGAGTCAGACATGGGTGTTTAGAGACGAGGAGGGCTGAGTGAGGCGGACAGCCGTCAGGTCGCAGCGTGCTGGGCTTCTGCAGCCTGTTATCCGCTCTAATCCGTGTCAGTCCTGCGCCGCTGTCGCAGCAAACACACCTGTCAGCGTGTGCTTGTTCCATGTCTGGGGGAGAGAACTTTGGGATGGGCAGGAATAATGTGGCTTTTTTTGGGGTGTAATTACATTACAATTTTGAAAATCTCTAATTTCTGTATCATTTTAATTGTCACTAACTTCCCATATATATGATTGATTTGGCAAATAATGCTGCTGATTGTTTGAAGTGAAAAGGTTAGGTCATTTCCGGTTATGTCAAAATCTGTTGGTTTTTTTTAAAGAATCCAGGAAACTAGAGAGTCAGTGGCACATTTGAAAGTATAAAGCATGAACATATTCTGGAAGTCATACCGAATGTGTAGGCGTTTACTCAGCATGCCTGATTTAAGTTCAAGGGACGATTGGAACAAATCGTTGAACTATGCTTGGCACATAGAGTAAGTCATTTCTGTTTCCCATGCAAGCCAGTCAATAGCATTCTGTAGATGATAATTTTAATTCTTTAGTACTCAGTTATTCTGTAACTGAAGCAGCGTCGATCCAGTAACACATGGATGGCAACCAAAGAAAGGTTGGAAGTTAAGCTGTATGACGCAGTGGAAAGCAATGTAAGAAAAAATAAAAATAATCAATAGTCCTGAATTGGACTTAGGTTTGTGCAATTATGAGGACAATCAATTAAAAAATACATTCAATCAATCAATTCAAAATGTTAATAAAAAAATCATAATTAGTTGCACATAATCAATATTGGCAGACCAACATCTGCAAATGAAAATAATTCAAAGACATTACAGTGAGTATTAAATAGAAAAAGACAAGAGAGAGAAACTTAGAAGAATCAATATATTGTTTATTTATTTTAGGAGTGAGCAGTTTAGCAGTCAGGGAGAGGGTGACAGAGAGTCCTTTATTAAAAGCCTATCCTCTGTCTTACTCACGTCTCCCTCGTTGGCATGGGGACACCGACATACCGCCTCATTCTGACACAATACATTCTGTGTACAATAAACAAACAGAGCTACTTCATCCCCGCTCACCCCCTCATTCAGACCCAGAATAAAGAAACTGGAGGGTTATTTAAAGAGAATCTACTCTAACGTGTTTGCAAACACGGCTTCTGTTCTGAAGAGAAGGAATGCAATGCTTAGCCATGCAGTTTTAAATCCCAAAAAAGAAACAGCATGAGTAATTCGGTAATTCCGTAGTGGTTAGGTCTTCAGTCGTTTCCTGTGAGCTCTGAAATGCAAGAAAGGGGAGGAAGAGAGATTATAAGAGCACAAAGCTACGATGGCTGTAGCTGGCTGGTGCCAGTTTCATTGAAGACCCATGTTAGATCGGAACACTAGGCCATTGTAACTCCATAATGGAACTGAAAGTGCACAAAATTCTGCCTGAAACACACTCCTCTGCTCTGTCAGGGACATTTCTCTCTAAAACTCTGCAATGTTGAGGCCAGCCAGCCCATTTCAGATCATTCCTTGTTTATCTCAAAGGGAAATAAAAAAGCTAACCTGTGATAGTCATCATGTAATGAATATCATAGACAGCCTAACCTGATTGACATGATTTTCAGTTCCAGACTGAATTAAAGCATTAGTCTCATGTAAACACAACAGCATACAGTGTGAATGCATATTTAATGTCAGGCTAATTCACCTGAGCATCTAAGCTAACCCTCAGCATAATGAAAGACATGTATTAAAGTTATTACATGCAATCAGGCAGGTGTGTTGTTTTTGTTTCGGTCAATGACTTTGATGAGCTTTCTAAGCTTTCAGATTGGATCTGTGTGATGTTCTGCGTTCCACATGTAATAAGGCCTGTGATTAAATCTGAGTGGATTTCTGTGTGCATTTGTGTTTGTCAGTATTAATAAGGTGTATTAGAAACATTGCGGAGCCAAATTTTCCATGCACCTGGATGTGCCACACTGATGCCAGCTGCGGTGATTGTTGTGTGGACTCCGTCTGTTGGCCCCATTTGCTATTTGGCTCATAGAAAACAGCAGAGATGCAGCCTAGCTCAACCGGATCTACTCTTTCCACTGCATTTGCCTTGCTATTAATGGTCTTCACAATCACCTCATGCAAACATTAGGATAATGTGTAGATTTACCCAGGAAAGCTGGGGTCACAGATTTCCATTGTAATGGCGGGCAGTGTTCGGTTAATGCAGATATGATGGAGTTTGGAGCTAAATGCCCTGACACTTTAGAAGGTAGATAGTCATACACAGAGAGATTTGTGGCCCAGAAAAGGTTGTTTTTTCTCCTGTGCTGGCATATTTGAATTCCCCATTCACATCTGCCTTGTTGGTACGGTATTACTGAACTCAGGCCCTAATGGCATTTTCCACTGGTCTTTAAAAAAGGAAATATGATCGATTTGAATTGCTTATGAAAACTGGTGACTCAGACCCATTTGTCTCCTAGGTGCCTAATTTACAGCAGAGCTATGGCAGACGAGCCAAAAGGAAAGCGTTCTGAGAGATTGCAAAGATTATCTGTTATATGGCTCGCAAAGCATTAGCCTTTATAACTCTGTCAGAAGATTGTCTCGTCAAATGACAAATGTGGCAGATGAGAGATGACATGATAGACAGAATTAAATAATTATGTTTCTAGGCATAGAAATATGATAATAACTTGTTAAATGGCCGGCATATCACACTTTTATCTTTTATAACTTTTGCGGAAATGACATCATAAATTAATAACAAGTTGTTGAAAGGGCAGTAAATGCAATAGAAGTTCCATGTATTTCCAATTATCAAATTATAAACTAGGGCCAGATGTATCAGCCACTAACTTGTTTTAATATATCAACATAAGTTATTTATCTATTAACAGATGCAAATCTATTTATGTACTTGTAGTGTTCACAATTGTTTACATTGCAATAATGATTGACTATATGTTGATATAGTTTATATTACTATTACCTTGATAGATACATGTTTTGAGGTCATTTAAGTTCTATTAAACCATTCAAACTAAAAATTCTACCGTAACTACTGTAACTTGATTAATGAGTGTGGTGAGATGGGGCTAGAAAATTCAACACGACATATCAAATCTGTTACTATAAAACAAGATGTATTAATAAGCCACATCTTAGTTGTAGCAGCATTTGACCAGGTTGGTCAAATAATCACTAAAGACCCTAAAAAGACAAATAGCCCACCTGAAACAAGACACACATCACAACACAATATTGACACACAACAATAATAAATAACAAAAGAAAAATAATAGAATGAACATACTGGGAGAACTGAAACGATCGGATCAGCAATTAAACTGCACGTCAATCCAGATAAGATGCCAATACATGTAATGAATCTGTGTACATGAACAGTTTTGTTTAGGTTAATGTATGTGTAATACAGATACATTGAATACAGTAAATACAGAATGCAATTTACCATTTTATTTTCTACTACCATCTCAGAGGTTGTAAAACCAGATCTGGCCCAGTTACCACATTTTCTGCATTCTCTGTTGTTTTTTCTTACAATTAGTAATACAAGAATCATTAAATCAATAAGCAACTGGAAATAGAATCAGAACCAGAATGTGTTAAATTCCTTTCAATTCCCAAGTCTAATTTATAATACCCATTTTATTAGTGTGCATCTAGAGTAATAGACTGGATCATTTAGCATAAATAGCTAAATGGACCAATCCGGAGTCCACATCAGGCCGGACTGCGTGGATCTGAAGATAGAACTAAAGCAGAAAAATACACATGGACTGAGTAACAAAACAGACCAAACAGAAGAAAACAGAGAAGCAAGACTAAAGGAGACATAAGTGGCTGAAAGAAAAGCTAGAAACACGAAGAGGGAAAAAATATACTGAATGCAAATGAGAATAAAAATGCACAGTCTGTTTTCCTTTATCAAAAAATTAAGGCAAATAACAGAAATAGAACTGTAATGTTCTTTTAAAGCATATGTTATTGGCAAACAATGTCATGCAAGGATGTTCACCCATTCCAGGGTGAATGTCTAAGGCTCTGTGTTCTTCAGACGCATATTAAAATCTTTGCAGAACAATCTCTGACAACAAAACTGGGATTTTCTGCGACTAACACAGACTGCTATTATTTACAATGAATTTTATGCTACTGACTAGTGAAACAGGTAAGTGACGTACAGACCGGCTGCTCGTACAGAATCCCCCCATCCATTCTTACAATCCCTCGTTCTTAAGATCTCTGATTGTGGCCATTCTGAAGGACTGCTGTCCTGTTAAAGAACGGCACGGCAGCGATCGATTTATCAAAGTGTCACGTGGAGCGCTGCAGCCCCGTAGCAGCAAAACAACAGCGGAGGCAAAACAAACATCGGTCGGCTCTGGAGGTGGTCTCTGCAGTTGCTCTAAACAAGCTCTCTGTTTGCGCTTTGCTTCACCAATATGCTCAGAAAACACTAAAGAGATGCAAAAAAGAGACTGAATCAGTGTACAACAAAATGTACAGCGGTATATTTGTCTGAGAAATTTGCATCTGAAGTGTGTTTAGATTGCAATTTAAAGAGTTTAAAAATAGTTTATTTTCCAAATACAAGCAGTCAAAAACATTTTATGACCAGGGCCTAGGAATCTAACCATGTTTTAGTTTGTGGTTATGTTTCATAAATTAAATGTTGTGTCATATAGTCAAACCAGTGAGTTGGAGTCTTTCCAGTTAATGGGAATATGGTTAAATAACAGATTAGTTTGCACCTCAGTCAGGACTATGTCTTGACAGAATCAAAGATGTGGCAAAATGTTTATGAACTATTTAAGCAACAGCGTTAACACAGGTCACCTCAATTAATTAGCTCATTTCCACATGGATTTGCAAATCTATACTAAAGAAATAATATTTCCTTTTGTAGCTACCCTGCTCTGAGCTCAAAGCATTCAGCAATTGAATTTCTTTCAACTTTAAAAGTGAGAAATGAGTTCCAAATCACTTAGTCATCGATTTAAGACAGCACTCAGAGATGAAGGAAAGTGAATTTACTGATATTGGGGTATGCCATATTAAAGACCATCAAAGAGCCTAAATGTACATCAGGGTGTGTGAAATAAAATTGGTGATCAGTAAAACTTTCACCTTGATCAGATCCTGCTGAGCCTATATGCCTTTGTTCTTTAAGACTCTTATGTTATGAAAGCAGAACACAAGCTAAATGCTTACATTTCAATTGCGTCCTTTATCTATGGAGTTTGTAAACTATTCGTTTCCAGTCAAAGTGGTATTTGCACTGTATATATTAATATCTCAGCTGCTGGAGGTATATATAGTATGAAGGTTTGAGGGGGTGTATGTGGCTATTGATCTCTGTGTTGTGTGGAACACATTAACATATTGATATTGTTTGTGTTAACCACCAGTGGTTAAGACTGTTAGCCTCTTAGTGATTGCTGTCTGCATCTGCACTGGTTTTGTGGCCTCTGTCATTGCCATTTCACATTAAAATAAAGTAGACTATTGACTTTGCTGTGATAATGGTTTGTAATGAAGGAATCACGGGGGTATATTGATCAGGATGTACTATGGTAATTAGACAATGTATTTTCTCAGCATTCACAACACTTTGCTGCAGGGAAAAACACTGTCTTCTGTACTAAACGGTGTAATGCTGATTAACTAAGGAAGTCCAAATGTACTACAAATGTAGAAATGATGACTAAGGAAGGATAATGTACATTACTTTATCATCTTTTATATCTCTCAGGATCGATTCCAGTCCACTGTGTGACTTCAGGCTGTATTATCAAAACGAAAACTTTTTTGTTTAAAAATGAATGCCGTTTCTTAAAGGAAAAGGTAACCTAAATAATCATAAAATGAAAACATAAGCTTCATTCTCAGTGCTGTTATGCTTGATATCACAGAGAAGACCGCCATAAAACCCCAGAACCATAAAAAAAATCTCTGTCCAAAGGTCAAGTGTTTATTCCGACCTCAGATGAGCATTCTTCTGGGATCAAGGTCAAAAATGATATACTGTTTTCTGCCATTGCACATTTCTGCTTCTAGGAAAAAATCTTTTTCTAATAGTGTTGCCTTAGAATTCCAGTTGAAAAATTGCTTTTTAAAGAGCTACAAACTCTCTACTTAGCATTTATTTTTGTGACACTTTCTAGCCTGAATAATTTGTGTCAAGAGCACAATTATCAGAGACGCCATGCCTTTTAAACACAACGCAAGGCACCTCTAAATCCTAAACTCTCTATTCTATTATTATTTAGAGAAGCGCACCGAAATATGGCTACTGGCCAAAGGCGGATTATCTGAATACCACTTAACTGTATTCCAACAATTCTTTGAGAAATTCTTAGTTTACAAAACCACCTGAGGTTTTCCCTTACTTAGATACATTTTCTCTTAATTATTAAAATTCTATGCTGGTAGTCCAAGCGCTCTTCCTTAAGAAATCCCAACTCCAATTCTGTCTGGGAGTTATCCAATAAAACCCCAGCAGGCTATGCGTGCACGGAATGAGAAAATGTTTTTCCTTGCATAATTGCACTCCATGTTAAGTATACAGAATCATTGCATTTAATAGCTGTATTTGACTTCATGGCCCAATGTGTTTGCATTGAGTGAATGCTCTGAATATTTGTGCATGTGTGACATGCTGGTGGAGCTTGGGTTTCCATTAATAGTAATCTCACTGTAATCTCCACTTCAGTATGTTAGTGAAATATGTGTGCTGTATGTGGACATGCTGAGTTCCCATTTGTGTACTGGTGTGTCGTTTTTTATGGACTATGTGCTTCGAAGATAACAGATGTCTTCTAATGATGTATTCCTAATGCTATTTTAATCACCTAACCCCAAACTAATAATAAAAGATCTGTTTAGGATCTGTAAATATATGTGTGTGTGTGTGCGTGCGTGTGTTGTATACAAGTATGTCTAAATGTACAGGCTCTTTCTTTCTATTCATTTTATGTAATTGTTTAAAAGTTTACATTTAACAACCGTATTAACTGTATCTTAAGTTTTATATTACAGTTACAACTTGTAATGTGTGGTAAAATCTTACTGACCACTGTGTCTTTTGAACATTGATTTAAGGCTCCTATTAAAAAGGTGAACCACAGGGAGTAGTTAGGGCATGCTGTCAGGTCCCGTGTGACTGGAGGAGATATATAAGCTTCCAGGGCCTAAAAAAGGAATTAAAACCTCTGACAACATTAAAGAATATTAAAGCAAGAAGGGACAATTCATTAAAAGTGGTGGTACAGACCCGTCCAGAACAAGTAATTTAGGTCAAGCGTTTCTCTGATGGATGAAGCCACACATGGCTATTAAAATTTCAGATTGAATGCAATATTTTATAGGAGGTTGATGACAGGTATGTAAAAGAGAAATGCAATTAATGCACAGTGTAGTCTGAGCTACAGGCCATATGGAGTTATTAAAATTAGTTAAATTAATAACCAAGCGTATCATCCCTCCTGTTTCATGTTTTCCTTCCAGAGTTACTCTGGAACCAACTTACTGAAGAAATATCAAGGGCAACTGACAGTAGTAATGTTTTGGAGCATATGTTAATTTAATTGGCTCCTAAAATTGAATATTAGTGCATTATAACTGCAAATATGGAAAATAATATATAAAAGAACATTGTAGTAATCTCGACTTGTTTTATTGATATGCATCTTGAGTATGGACTTGAATAATTACATGGACATTTTAAGGTTCTTGTTATGAAAGCATGGTAATGTATTAACAAATGATTAAAAGTCCTGTCACATCAAATAACACACTAATTAATGTATTTAAATATTTTATAAACCCAGGCTAAACTGCCAGATGAACGTATTTATCACGCTAAAAAGTTGTAAATCATAGAGCATTGTTTGCAAATGTTTTACAACTCTGTTGATTTATAAGCAAACTTACAAAAAAAATATGAATCACTGGGAGAGTTCAGACTGGAAATGCGTTGCGCTCCGTGCTGATGATTGTAACAGTGTAGCAGCGGCAGCTTTGCCCAGCTTTTTCCTGTGATGTTAACCAGGCCCGGCCCTAACCAATTTGGCGCCCTAGGCAAGATTTCAGGTGGCGCTAGTGTACATATACGCATAAGAAACTTAATATCTTTGTCTTGGACATTCTTTTATTTAAATAAAGCAATTGCACATTCAAAATACTTAGACTTAAAAAAACAAATACAAAAAAATGAACTGAACATATGAAATACAATATAAATAGCTTACAGTCTGATCTAATTATTTTTAATGCGACCACGCCCACGAGCTACTTTCGTTATCAATCATCGTTCGGAAACAACAAAATAATATCATTGACATCATCTTTACCATAACATTACCTCTGTCTTTGTCGCGTTTTTGCTCCTCCTTTTCTTTTTTTCCTCCCCTGGGCACCAGACAGTTTAGGACGTTTTGACATGTTGAGCTTGTTGACCCATCAAAAAACGACCACCGTGT
>JAZGTI010015870.1:0-13118 GCA_036877585.1 Botia kubotai
AGGACAGTAACGTATATTACGAATGCTTTAAAAACAGCCTGCGCCAAAATAAATAAATGTAAGTATTACAGTATCCAATAGTGTTCAGACATTTTTAAAAATTAACATAATGACCGTACATTCTGAGGTGCAGTCACTTGAAGTTTCTCCCTGAAAAAGGACTTTTGTTTTTAATCAACATGCACAGCGGCAAAGGCAAGTTTAATGAGCAACGCTATTTGTTTCTCTAAAGCTAAGGTCCATAACCTGCTCAGCATTCTTATCATTCACACAGTGGATAACTGCAAGGCCACAGAATTCAAAGCTCTGTAATCCGCTGCTCTGATATTCTTGATGGGTATATTGCAAGAGTTCAGTTTTTTACACGTAAAGCATGATTTAACAGCTTGTAACTGCGTGTTGCTGCCAACAAAGGGCAGTCACGTTTCTTTGATTGGTGTCCACATGTGTTACACCTAATTTGCTTCCAGTAATGTTTCCTGTCACGTTTCTAAAGTAAATTTGTGTCCTTACACAAAGGAGGAGTCAGTATTTACAGGTGAAACAATATCATCTTAAAGGAATAGTGCACAAAAAAAGAAAAATATATTTACGCATGTATTAATTACTCTAAATAATAGTACCACAAAAGTACCTTTTAGTTTAAGGTAACTGAGCACTAATAACATTTCTTCAGCTAATGTTTAGTCTGCTTCCAAGTGCTTTTGTTTTTTTTGTTTGTTTTTTTTAAGTTGACAGTCACTTCTGTTTATGTATGTGTGTGTTCCATGAAAACAATGGGTTTAGAACAACATGACGGTGAGTAAATAATGACAGAAGTTTCATGTTTGCATACACTTTTCCTTGTGGAAAAGTTCTCCAGTGGATTCGTTAAGCGGTTAAAAATGCGCCAAGACACCACATGACATAGGAAATTTTCAGTCAAAACAGTGTTTGATATAATGCTCTGCTCAGCTCACAAACGAGGCAAATCAATTTTCATATTATTTAATTTTTATAATTTGTTGTTCTTCACCGGAGTGAGGAGAAACTGAGCAGGCATCAATGTGTAGCATCAGCAAAACAAATCCACTGCTGTGTGTAAAGTGTCCCCTGAGGGTTCCCACAACCGTCAAAAAACAGAATGTTAATGCTGAGACAATAAAGTTGCATGTGGAACTGCAGCCTCATGAGGTCGTATTGAAACAGAATTACGCATTTTGATTATACAGTTGCTTTCCAAATTAGAACAATGTTGATCATGCAGTAGCAGGTAGAGATCAAAACTAAGAATTGACCCTGATTTGGCTGTTTAAGGTTAGGGAATGGCCATGATTGTTGACTGTCAACAATTAAGTCAACAATTAACTAGCATAGATGAATAACAGACCTGTTTTCCCTGTGCAGATGTGTCATACTAATGATTTCTGATATGTTGGTTGTTATTGATTCAAAGATACAAAGTTACTAGACATTTATTGCTTAAAAATTCGTATGATGATAGGACTAGCTGGTAATGATTTGTCTAGAAAGTGTTATAAATGTCTTGGAATTTGGTATGAGATATTGGGATGGTGCAGAATCTTAGGAGTCAAGATAAATTTTTGACTAAATGATTTCCCTTCCCACTCTCTGGTTCTGGTATATGGTTCTGGTATCTGGTTCTGGTATCTGGTTCTGGGGCCTCTGCAAGTCATATGTAGTATATATGATATTTGTAGTTAGTATTACAATTATATATTTTTAATACTGTTTTTTAATACTGTTTTAATACTATATGATTTTAGTGGTGATTCCTCTTGGAAAGGCTGCATTTTTTTAAACTGATCTCTTTTTGGTTGTTGTGTTGTATCTAGTGCTGTTTTTTTTCTTTTTCTGAGCTTCCAGTCAACTAGTCGGTCAACTGGTCAACTAGTCATTTCTAAAAAATATATAGCTTTGCACATCCCGTTCTGAGAGACGCGCGGAGGGACTAGAGATCAAAGACTACCATTTGTTCTCAGTGATGTCAGAGAAGCTTGTGAGAACAAAGGCAGTAACAAAGGCACATGGTTGATGTCAGTACAAATGTGTGTACAAATGTCAGTACAAAAGCTTGGAGCCAAGGCTGGCCGTGGAAAAGGGCAGAGTGGGCTTATTAAATTGAGAAGAAGTTTTTGCTTGAGTGGCACCCTGCTCATCAGAGTGGCTGCGGATGTGCATGTCAACTAATGAGATGAATTTGCACTTGGAAAATTGGAAGCCATAGTTGGATTGTTATCGCTTGGGATGATAACATATACAGGTGGCCAACACCCGCTGCCCAACAGACTTGGCTCAGAAACACTCATGCACACACACATGCCTTGTTTGGCACGTTTGCTAGCATGCTCCGTTCTGCTGGGCTGGTGACCTTTTCCAACTGGCACATTGAAAGGTCTGGGTGAGGTTAAGGCGGCGTGACTTTTCCAGGCTGTACCAGCATCTTGCTCTCATCACAGATGCAAACTCATTAGCCGTGACACTCTGAAAACAATGCGAGCTGACAGCGGGCGGTAATCGTTAGCAAATGAGCAAATTACATACATCATCATAGGGGAGGTGTCTGATTGAGATATACAAGGGGCGTTTTTGGCCACCTAGAGAAAAGTAAGTACCATAAAAGTATTTTTTGTTGGGTTTTGCTCTTATAGAAAATTCCAAACGTGACTCAGAGTAAGTTTATCGATGTTTAAGTTTATTGTAATCCTTTATCTGTCATATTTATGAATAGCCAGCACTAGTAATAAAGATACTGGATTGGCACTTTGGAGACCTTGTGGACCAAATAGGCAGTTCTAAATAGGTCTTCAATTTTGTCTTTATGGAACAAATATCAGTTAATTGATGATATTTATGTAAAATCCACTTTTATAAATTCCACTTATTCTGCTTATTTTTAAAATTGGAATTTTAGTCCCTGAAGCAATTTAATTTTATTGGTAATTTAACACAGTGCTTAATAAAGGTTTTAGCCCAGCCCTCCTGTTGAATGCTAATTAGGCTTACAGGAAATGTTTGTTGGTTTTGAAGCTGTGGCATACCTAGCTAACAATTTCAGATTGTAAGAACATTTCCATACTAAAAATGTTACAAATGTTTGAAAAGTTCTAGAAACATTCAAAACATCTAGTTTAGATGTTATTAACATGTTTGTTAATCAAAGTTCTGTAATATTTTTAAAACGTTACCTTTTTTTTTACACCTTACGAATAGTGTTTTTAACGTGATTTATAATGTTAAAAATGTTTTACTAACATTACTTCAAGAATATTTTTTATTACATTTTGGGAGAATGTCAGCCAAGCTAATCTAGCTTAGGTCATTTCCTGTCCTCTCAATACTGTAGCTCTTCCCATTAAAGGTTAGTTTACTTGTTAAACAAGCTGATACAAGCCTTGCACATGCTAGTTCAGAAAACATGCATATGCTCATACTGTATATAGGTCTTATCATCTCTTACATAATTTTTCAAGCCATAAAAGGCTTCCTGGGATTTTCTCGCTAGCAGGTGTTAGTTTTCAAAGCCCGTTTTCTCTCTTTTAAGAGAACAAAAAAAATTAAGAGCGTTTTACAGTATCATCACAGTCATAATGACTTCTGAAGAAAAGCAAGAGGCTACAGACTCTGCTCTTTTATCTGCAGGGTACTAATCTCTCTTTAATGCTCATGAGGGAACGAGAGAGAGGAAGAGCGATTGTGTGGGAGCCAGGGAGAGACGATACAGCTAAATCAATAGCGAGCGCTGCCATTGTTGTTTGTGGCATTCCTCTGTAACGCTGCTGTGAGGAGACTCCATAGATTCACTCATTAGCAGCTGTTACTGGGCCAGCTCTCAGAGCGCTCACCAGGAGCTCATCCTTCATGTCTCTCAGCGCGCCACTGATAACTATCCAGCGCTTGAATAAGTGCCACAGTGCGATATGGTAAACAGCTTAACCGGTATGGAGATAATATCAGGTCCGAATCAACAACAGATCTGTTGTCTGGAGACGTCGTGTTTAAATGTCAGGATGAGCAAAGTGCAGTGTCTTGGTGGTGCTTCACATCTTAATAAAGAAATTACAAATGGGTTCAATACCAGAAACATTATAGGAGGAAGGTATGGACCTCTTTGATTAAATTGTGTCATATGGAAGAATTTGTAACATGCAATATAGTGAATGGAAGAATGGGAGGAAGCCCCGCCTTTTGTATAAAAGAGCCAATCACCTTTATTATACAGTTAGTTGTTAACACATTAAATGGACCAAACTACAAAATAGTTGTTGCTGTGTTTTGGGCAAGTAGATTCAGAAGGTAGTAGACTTTATATCTGTCGTCTACATAGAAAATAACTGTCTGCTTAAACTGACTTGCTTTAAAAGGATTTTAATAATACTTATTATTTCTGTGTGACTTACAGGTTTGTATTCTGCACAGGCAAAATTTCAAACAATTTAACTAGTCAGACTAGTCTGACACTAATTATTAGTGTCAGACTAGTGACACTAATGATTTTACTGGCTGATGTATAGGTTTTATATGAAGCATAGGTTTGCTGAGGCTGGTATTAACCATCTAACTGCACGAGTACCCGGGCAGCACTATAATTGGACTATTTGGGATTTTATTCTATTTTGCCCTTGATACAGTAAATGTATAATCCTAAACAGGTTAACAGGATAAAGTATACTGGACATATGTTTACAGCTTAGTGAAAATAACTAGCGAATGTAAACTCCAAGTCTTGGGGCTGCCTTGTACGATAAATGTGACATTTGCAATAATTTAGCTCAAAAGTACATCTGAAGGTCTAGAAATTTAGTAAAACTTACAAAGCACCAAAGCTTTAAACAAATCCATAATCTATACATCACAGTCCCTCGCCAACACATCCCTGTCACTATCAGCTGAGCTCTGGCTCATCCCCATGGTTACAATTAGGAAGTCTGTGATATATATAGCTTGGCGCTTTATATGCAGTAGTGAGCAATTATCATGCTGGTTTATCCCCAGATTAAAAATCATTTCGTTTCCATGACTAAGGTGACTTTGAGCATCAGAATGTCTTTCATGTACCAATGATGGACGTCAATGGGGCCTTTGTCATGCCAATATGATTCATGCAAGCCAGCTAACAGGAAACGTTCCGTTCTCAGAACGTTGACTCATGTTCTCTAAAAGTTCTCGCAGAACTCTCAAAAACCGCACTTGCTGTAATGGCAGTAAAGCGTTTTAATGCTATATATCATATATAGCATTATTGGAACCTTTTAAAAATGTTCTAGAATTCAAAGTTTTGAATAACGGTTTTATAACCGAGCAATAACATTAATACAACATCTAAAAAACGTTTTAGAATCTTTCAAGATAACATTTTTAATGTTTCATTTAGTCTTCTTTTGCCCCTGGTACAGTAGTTCAGTCTATCAGCACTTATTGCATTAAATATTTGGGGGTTGGTAAATGTGTTTGAACAGTCCAACCCTTCAGTTTATTAAAGCGACGCAGTAATTAAATGAGGACCAGTACTGTTTCATAAAGACAGATGATTGCTGTTCCTTTAAAATGCCAGGAGATATGCACATACGTTATGAAAAAAGAAAATGGAATTAATTTGTCTCAGCAAGCATGTAAATGTTTTTTTTAGCAATGCTATTTTGCGTTACAGACTGTTTCTTTAATTTTGCGTAAGCCTCAATTTAGAAGTACTTAACTAGCAGTCACAGCTTTTTTATTTTTGACGTTATACTTATTTTGCAAACACACATATCGCAGAATACACAACCATCGCAATTGTTCACAATAAATAAATGATTTTGATACTTCGGAAGTTATGTATAGCGAGTGTTTTTGGTCAATGCAGATCGCAGGGAAGCTAAGCAAAATTGCATGTCGCATTATAAGTAATTGCATATCGCATTTTTCTTCCCTATTATATTCTCATACAGGGACCTGTATTTACACAAGATGCATTATCAGCTCACAGGAGATTATTGAAAAGTACTTTTTCAATAGTTGTATGTTAAATATCGCTCAAGTCAACTTGAGCCTGTTGTAATTTGCTCATTGATTTGTTGCATTTATAAGTAGAAAATCTTATTATATGAGCTCAATATAGATATAGTGATGGTATGGGCCACTCACAACATCAGTAAAAGCCATTATTTCTGAGTAGGAGATGCAGAAATGTAATTTCTTGCCCTTATCCTCATAAGACACAGAGCAGATGTTAGTCACCGGAAAAAAGCACCAGAATGAGGGTGACCTGCCTCCTGTCTGACAGTCATGTGACCCAAGATGACCGTTTCACTGTCCCTGTTCTTCTCTCAGAGAGACTGATCATTTTAAACATGTATATCTAAAGTTAATTTTGTCAGCTTTTAACATTGCAGAATATAAATGACTTTGAAGGTAATATACACGGACTTCAGGCAGAGTAGGGGATCTTTTCCATGCTGGTTTAAAGTCTCTTTTTAGAAGTCTCTCTATTTACACTAAATAGTCTAAACATCACTGTTGTTAGTCTAAACAACATTTCTATACATATTTCTCTGTTCGTCCTACTTGCCTGTCAGACTATGTATTGTATGCCACCTCAGCGCACTTCTTGAGGAGGCTGGGCTTTCGAGAGCGCTCTGAAGAGAGAGTGGGCTCTTAAGCGCGCTTTCTATTGCTAGCCTTCAAAATTGGCTACCCTACCTTTAAAGCCATAAAACTCACATTTAGGCTACACAGAGCCTGTAAAAATTGAAAATGTGAACGAGAGGGCAGAGTACTGTACAGTACTGGCTATTCTTCAGATTCACACATTCAGCTTTTGTAACAGAACCTCGGTATGATCGGGTTGCACTAAGTGGCAAGCTCACCCACAGGCGGGTATTCTCAGACACTTCAATACACCTCACCTCGCGTTCTTTCACCACCTGTCACTCAGGCAAAAGGGAAGTTCACTCTCTCACTATTCATGGAACCCTGGGATCGAAAAACATGACACTTTCTCAACTTCAGTCTTTTTTATTTATTTATTTTTCCACAAAGCAACATTGGGGAGAGAGAAGGCTGGGTGTAGCTTCCTCCCCCTTTTTTCCTTGATAGCCTCAGTTGTCTGGTTTCACCTATTTCATTTTTTTATTCTCCCTTTCGGCTGTCAGAATGACGGAGCGGGAGATGCTAGACTTCTTCTTTCTGCGGAGAGAAAACAATTGACACACTGCTGTCAGGCCCTGGGCGCACTGGGTGATGAGAGCAATTTCCCCCAGAAGTTTGAAGAAAACAAAAGAAGATGAAAAAATAGGCTTTCGTGCCACCGAACGACCTGTGTGGTCGGGAACCTCGAGTAACACAAATAAAATCACAAACACGAATATTTTGACAGATGTAAAGCTGGAAACATCGAGAATATCTGTCCTGTGGTTGTGTGCGCAAGTCATATTTGCTTATGGATTTTTAAATCCATAAGTCTTTACATGTACATTTTCGAGTTTGGAAACATGAATAGAAACAGTTGGTGGAACCGCATCCTTTTAGCAGTTTTTTTATTCTTTCTGGAAGTACATAATGTGGGGGAAGGCGGTATCTATTTTTTATTATATGCTTTAATGTACTTATTTTTATTGCCCCACAGTTAATAGATAAATACACATCTGTGAAATTCCATAGTTATGGCTGACCTCTTCCACATATGAGAAAAATTCAACCACGGTAATTGCTGAAAATGATTTTTCGGTCTGCAGCTGAAAAATCAATATATTGCGTAAAGTCTCATTTTCATGGTACCTTTTCTCATTGAGAAACCAACACACACGGCTAAGCCTGTGCCTAACGCAATAGATTTGACTCCGATCTCCATGACATTCACAGAACTGGAATTTGTGGTTGTTTGAACTGGAGCATTAATCCCATTATGAACAGTTTCTGTTAGCATATTTGGACTACAGGGTAACATCAAACTACAACACTTATGGATTGTTGTATTTATAGGGTTTCAAAAGAAGCCATTCCTTTGCCTTCATTATTAATATTAGTTAATGACTATATAGTTTATTTCAAACCATAGTTCTGGTCCTCCGTGTTCCATTTAAAGTATTTAGTGAAACAGTACTGGATCGTTTCACTGTTTGTTTCACTCTGCTTGTATGTCTTTGCAGCGTTTCAGAGTAATGTGTGGAGTGGGTCATGGAACTGTGTGAGTTTGCCTCGGATCAGGTTTGTAATGGAATTGGAAATGAAAGTGGAAATAGAAATGCCAGGAATGGATCTGGAACGGAGTGATATCTGTGTGCTTTGAGGAAGGAGGTCAAATTGTTGGCACCCCACTTCACTAACATACTCTAGGATTGTAAGCTTGATGCTTATGGTTTCTGTTGTCAGAGAAAGAAGTACCCATAAGTTGTACTGGCCATAATTTGTGGTGAATTTACACAGTTTTCCCTAATACTTGGGAAATACTTGTTTATTGTCCAAAAGTAATACTGTTGCAGTCATGCTGTCGTACTGAATATCAGCACGGCTGTATGTAATTTTCTGGGACTGACTTACACTCATGCCTATATGCAGAACAACAATCATCTTGCTTGATAAAGTAGTGAAAGTGTATTCTCATAGTATTTTTAATGCAGAATGCATTTAAAAAGGCAGTAAAACAGCTGCTTTAATGCAGCTGAGATTTGGGCCATTCCTCACAGTATAGCTCGCAGAGCAGCGCGCAACATCTGTTTTTACCAGACGATGGGACCAGCAGAAACGCCACCTCACTGCGACAGCGGTGTCGGCACACATGCAAAGTGACAGGCTGAGATCTTCGCGCTGTGTGATCTCCAATATCCAGCGGCAAAGAGACGCGTCTTCTGGCACTGATGTATCATCAGCTCTCATGGATGGTTACACGGCAGTCAGCTGATGTGGCCCCTGTGGTAGGAATGATTTATCCCGGCAGAAATATCCAAGGAAAAGCAAGGACGTTCTCTCCTTTATTCCTTGTATACATAAAATGCATAGGCCTACTTAGTCAATCGACACTGCTGAGCTTTAATTCTACATTCTAAGAGGATAATTTCATAGATCTAGTGCAATGAGTAACAATCAGGCTTTACCATCTGGTGAATCTTGCCTGGATTTGATTGAGAGAAACCTTATAAAGCATCTAATCTGTAAAAATTTGTGGTGTGGCTTTTGCATTTCAATATTTTTAATCTCAAGTATGAGGAAAGTGTGAGTCATATTTCCACAATTAAATGATGTTACACTGGCTTTATGAAAACTGACACGTCAGTGTCCATTAGATTTCCTCAGTTTTTCATCAGTGTGGTTCTATGTTAGCGTCCTAGAGACGTTTAGAAATCCCTGACTAAAAAAACTGTCCTTCAGCTTCTCTTTCCGACTTTTCCCTGGGGCTTGATATTTCCTGTTTATGTTTTGTCAAACTCTTGTACCATTTTTCAAATGCTGGTGGCAATATAAAGTAGATTTTTATGCTGTCTATCTCCAAGCCCCCGCTTTGATATGATACTGCAGCTACTGTATATCAAAGTCACATTTTCTAACAGAATGTGATTTGTCTGTTTTTACAAGAAGCAATCGTTTTATTAAACACATGAGCAGTTTTATAAATTCTGATGTATTTGTGGCCTTCGCTTATTCAGACGTAATTAGCAGCAAATGGTTTGTTTTGTCATTCTGGCACATAACTTGAGTAGTTTGTATTGAGTGTAATAATTTTATGGTGCTCATTAAAATGTGCGATTTTCCGATTCAATAGTTAATCGCCAGCTGCAATGTGAAAAAGTGGAGTAAATAAACAGTTTCATTAAACTGTCAGCTGCCAGCCTTTGAAACATTTCAAAGGCTCAATTATCTGCTTGAGTCACAGTGAATGACTGTTTAAGCATTTTATCAGATTCTTTTTGACCTGTAGATGAGGGTAACTCGGTGTACTCAAATAAAAATAACTTGTATATCAAATCGCATCTCATACTTGCACGGCAATAGTCTTCCACAGCTGAAGTTTTAGGATTCCTGAACGTGTGATGTCACGATGCGGTTGGCTTGATAAAACAATTAAAACACGCTGGTGTGATCTATTACTCTGACAATTAACCCCGTGCCTCTCTATCATCTGGAGATCTCGGGGAAATATACTCGGGTGTGTTTCGGTAATAGCTATCCTTCATCACACAGAAGGAATGTGTCAACCAAGTGGAGAAACTGAAAACCATTAGCATACCAATGTTGAAAATTTGTCCCGCCAAGATGTTGTATCTAAACTTTGAGAAAAACAACAGCATTTGATATAGTCTGCAATATAACTCAAGGTACCCAATTTTCAAAGCATTCAGTTTTGGATACGTATTATGTTGGATAAAAGCAGAGTCCAATCCAGAATAAACACCTTTAGAGAATATCTTTGAATATTGATTGTTGGTTTGGATATTAAAGTTTTGCCCCTGTGGTTTTCATCTTTGTATTGTCACTGTAGAGGTGTTCCACAAAGGGACATTTAATTATCACATTAGCCAAAAATGCTTTCCATGTGCTGCTTTCAAAACAGCACGAATGCTCCTATTGCAAGAGGCGAGAGTTTCCCAGAAGCGCGCCAATCTCTGCGCTCACTCATCCTTCTCACATCTGGTCTTATCTAAATGAAGAAAGCAGCACGCCAGAGCTCTGTTTGACAGGAACCATCAGATCTGGGATTTGGTTTTCTTTTCTCTTACCATCTGTGGAAAGTGCTGTGATTATTCTGTTATGTTAAATAACTACACAGTGCACTGTGTAAAAAAAAACCTCACACACACACACACACACACACACACATTCCTTACATTTTACTGAAGAATCAAGGCAAAACTGAGGGAAAATAATTATCTCTCAGAGCAGTTTTGCTTCTAAAAAACAGCTTAACGCTTAGAAAAAAGGAAGCCAGTCAATCAATCTAGATTTTTCTGAAGAAACCGTTTAAAGCATTTTAAATAGTACAGCCTCTGGGCTAGCGAAACCTTGCACAGTTTTATTCAGTAGCATGTGCACCATAGATAATATGAGGAGAGATTTATAAACAAACATAAATAAAAACTACTCAAAAAAGACAAACATTACATCAGAGCCAGAGAAAACAGCTGTATTTTTGATGGGTGTAGTTTAACTAAATCTGCAACTAAAATGGTTGTCAGGTTCATAATTCTTTCTATACTCTTCCTAGATTTATGTTTGTGTTTTGTTTTGCCTTATCGGGGTCTGTTGTTACTAAAAATCTTTGCGTGTTGATGCTATAATTGGATACTGTCACTGATTTATTTGGTTTACTTTTCCACAAAAAAAACAAAATTATCTGATGCTGTCTGTTGTTAACATTAGATGCGACATGCCACTTCACAATTTCAGGTAATTATATTTAATCTATTTTCCCACTTAAGCCTGATTAACTGGTAATGACCAGGTGAATTAAATAACGAGCTCATCATAACAAGAGAACAAACTGACATATTTCATAGTGTGATGTGGCCTGCTGATAATCTGTGTAAACGTTTGCAGGCGACTCACTCAGTGTAATGTACCCAGCACACGCTCCATAAATCTATTCTAATGGGGATTTCTGATGGGATGTTGCCTTAGGCTTGCAACATTAGAGTTAGGTTAATATAGAATCCATTACCATACCTTAAAGTATTCGACTGCTTGTATCAACAGCACTACAGGTGTATACAGTGGGGTCCAAAAGTCTGAGACCACATTTGTTTTCCCTTTACAAACTAGCTTAACAATCTGAGTAAAGCGTTGGTTTGAAAGCATTACATGACCTTCAGAACCTCTTAGTATTTGCTATGTTCGCCTTTTGCTTTACTGAAATCATATACTAGATCTGACATTAATTTCACAAATTTGTATAAACACCTGACAGATCATTTTTAACTGGATCCAGTTACAAGACTATGACCAAGTGGAAGCTAATATTCAGTGTGTATGCCTGTATTCTCACCTACACTGAATATCTGTCAGAGAGATGACACATTATCTCAGCTGCACTTGCCATGGCTTGTTTAAAGAGCTCTTGATTACATCTATTGATTGATGCAGAAAGATGTTCACTAGAGTATAATACAGGATGCGATATCTGATGGTGTTGTCAAAATGTATGCAGTTCCTCAACACTTTCCCTTGTTTGTGCCTGTTTCAATTTCTCCTTGCATGTATTTGCAGTGATTTATACCCATGGATTTGTCTTTTGGATTTTGTCTTTTGTGTGCATTTGTTTGTGTGTGTGTGTGTGTGTGTGTTGTTTGCACAAATGATTTTCGCCCCCTCTCCAGTCTACATGTATAAGAATCTTTTCCACTTTCTCATGTTGACTCATCTTAGACTTTGTTCAGACCTGGACAGCACAGTTATTTTAATTAACATGTAGGCGTTGCATTTTTATGTTATTCTTGAATATGTTTGTTTCCTATTAAACAAGTCAATTATTATTATTTTTAATGAAACAAACAGTGATCACTTACTGAAACAAGAAAAAAACATTTAACCAGACTGGTCTGGTTTGGTTGTTTAGATGGTTAGACTGGACTGGCTGAAGACTGGCTAAATCAGTTGAAGACAAGCATGACAAAGCTCGGACACCAACTAGACCAGCTAATATCAGCTAAGACCAGCTTAGACTGGTCTAGTTTTTGTCAGGAACGATGTGAAAGCCAATGGTCTACTTGTGTCAAGAAGAATGAACTGCTCTTCTGAACTGAAGTCTGCTCTTCTGACTGAGCTGGCCTCTGTTACTTTAATGAATGCGGAACATCTGTTAGACCAGAAGCTAAATTCAAATTTTTCATAGGCTTGAAAAGCTCTCCTGTCAGCAACCCGTAGTTACCCTCTGACAGTCTAGCTGATTATTATGTGATTATGAATGCCCAGGGACTGATCTCTGAGTGACACCCTCTTTTAGTCCAGTGAACCACATTTTATACTCTGGATGGTGATATGGGACCCCTGTCCAGTTGAAATGTTCAGGACTGCATGACAGTCCAATTGTATGTGTATGTATAGAGTGATGTCATTGTTTTCAGTAGTTCCCAGCTAACAATTTTAGGTTGTGAGAACGTTTTCCTAATATTTCTGTTAAGTAACAAAAACATAAATAATGTTATTTT
>JAZGTI010015871.1:0-13118 GCA_036877585.1 Botia kubotai
CGCACACCCAGAACGCGAACTCAAACTCCGACTCAAATCGAAACTAGAACATGCAGAATGAGTCGGAGTCTGAGCCCACGCCCTGACACATAAGAAGCCAGTCAGGATCCTGAATATATATTCTTGTTTTGAGATTCTTTCTAGATTATCTTGCCAGGATCCTGACATTGTGTCAGAGCATGATGTTTGGATCCTGACTTAATCCTAGTTGTGGCCTATTTAATGCCCTTGTGTTTGCTGTCCTGTGCCGATCCGTTTAATGTCTTTTGTTTCTATTGCAGTGTGTTGTGTTCCCGGAGTCCTGTGTTTCTGTTTCCTGTTTTTGGATCCCTGTTTTTAGTTTGTGCTTTGGTTATGTTGCAGTTTTCTGGTTTGGTTGTTCCTCGTTTTACCCCCACCTGGGAGTTTTTTGTTTCAATAAAGTATTTTTGTTTAAGCTGTCTGCAATTGAGTTTTTCTCCTTCCCCGACCCTGACAGAAACTAGGCTGGAGGTAGGTATGTATATAATGGTAAGTTTACTTAATAAGTCTATAAAGTCAATACATAAGTCAATAAAGTTCAGATTCAGCTGACTACAGCACCTTGAGGAAATGAAAGGCAGACAGGAAATGTGGAGCCAGTACATCTGTTCTTATGGGATGTGTCCTTGGTTCCTGTCTACCTAATTACTGCAGCTAAAAGTTATTAAGAATACCTTTTCGAATTGATTGAGTCCAGACTGTCTGATGGTCACGTAGGCCAGCAGTACTTTAAAGATTTATTTAGGACTACAAATAACAATTGTATTAATTATAAATTTAGACTATTAATTTAAACTATTAAAATTAGTTTAAATATTAAAATATTAGCTAATATATTGCATAAACATTGTAGTATTGTAATTGGTTCTAAAGGTGTTATATTATGCATTTTAACTTTTTTAACATAAATTAGTGTGTAATGTTACTATTTGAGCATTAAAAAGTTACAACCATGTTGAAGAGACTTCATGTTTTCCACCCTGATACTAAATCTCCTAAAACAGACTGAGCTGCTGACTGAGCTACACACTCACTTTCACTTTTGTAATCAGGGCTCGCAAAATTTTAAAATCCCTGGTAGCCCTTCGGGCAGGCACTCTTCAGATTTTGGTAGCCCGAAATGTATTAAAGTAGCCCAAATAAAATTTTTATGATGAAAACATATTTTTAATGTAGAATATTGTAAATAAAACAAAACATCAATGAAAAACATTCTCAAAACACAAATAACAATAATCGTATCAAATAATCTAATTATAATCATTAATACAAATATTTGTTTCTAACTGAACTGAAACTTCTATGAACTTGTTAAGAAGTATAGAACAAAATTTAGTCTGTGTCAGATTCTGAATCTGAAATATCAACTGAAGTCACAGATGCCAAAAAAAATGACACTCGATGTTGAGGGCATAGCATCTTCTCCACTTCTCTGCTCTTTGTTCGTGTTGGGGTTCTATGTTCCAGGTGTCTTGAACCTTTTCCAGAAAACATCCAGAAATGAATTGCCTTGTCAGGACAAAAAAGATTCCCCATTTATGGAGAGTTGCACGCAGTCATTCAGTGTTTCAGACTGTAGAGAGGTATGTTGTCTTCACTCGGTTCATGCAAGAAAATCCTCTCTCACAGATGGCTGTCGATGGACTAAGTGTCAGCATTAATTTTACCAGCAACAAGATATGAGAGAGATGTTCTGGATTCTCAGAGAGGAAATCTGTACAAGCAATCTAGCTTGCCACCCTGGTGTTCTGCAAGCCACATTTTTAGATCCATTCATTCTTGTGGAATTTTCTTCTCTTGCTCATTTAGCAAACTGGCAAAATGTTTGACAAGATAATCAACCTCTTCATCCCCATAATTTGCCAGCTCTTCTCTGGGGTGGGGTAAAGTGGAAGGGACTAAAACTTTGAAACAAGAAAGAGCCTTTTCATGCATTTTTAAATCTGCTGCCCATGTACTTAACTGTGTTGTCAATAATTTTCTAAATCTCTGCACCAAGGGTGTCTTTGTCTGTGCCCACACCTCTTCTACCCGATCGCTGGCTTTTTGTGAGCTGAGTTCCACAGTAGCAAATGCTGCCATCCTCTTTCACTGTGATCTTTGTGTCCAAGGTTCCCTGGTATTCTCCTGGTTTTGTTTTCAGGCTGAGTAAGCGTGATGTGGTGCTCTCAACTAACTGATTTGTTTGTGTGATGTTTAAGTTGTCATGCTGAAAATCAGTACTGCACTTTGATATGATGGTACTGTAGTCAAACATAAAATGCAGGAATTAAACAAATTTCTCAGTCTCCTGCACCACTCCCTTTGCTTTGGCAGCATCCTCTGACTTAATATAACTTCCTCCTGACATATTCTCCTCATGAACAACAGTGGGAGTCTTATTTTTTCCACAGCCTTTAGACATCTTAGCCTGCTTGGAAGCCACCGTGTGCTCTTCAGACCACTGAAACGTGCCACTTTCTCATTTAGTAGTTCACTTATTTCTGTCAGTTCTCTTCGCTTCTTTGGGGAATAGTAGTACATCTTAAAGATGGTTTTTAGTGTATCTTCAAATTTCACCAGGTACTCACAGCCTTTTACACTATCCAGCACGGCTAGCTCTAATTTGTGTGCCACGCAGGGGATTGTTATGATGTGGGGTATCCTCTGTATCAGTTTCCCAGCTACTCCTGTCTTCTTACCCATCATTACTGCAGCTCCATCAAAATTTGCACACACTACTTTCTTTTTTCATGTGTCTTCCCTGATACCCATGGTGTTCACTGCCTCATCAATAGCTTCTAAACCACCTGGAGCATTTGCACTCTTGACTAGCTGACATTTAATCATGTATGTGTATATGTCACCATTATCTCTCATATACCTGACATGAACCAACTCTTGTTCTATTATACCAGTGACTGTACTCCATCTGCAAGAACTGATAAGAACCTGCTTTCTTGAATTTCCTTTTCAATCTGGTCTCTTGAAGTTTGTGCTATTGCTCCAATAAATTCTCTGCAAGCGTGGTCATTGAGGTAAGTGGAACCAAGGTCTAGGCCATTTGCTTTTTGAAGCCTGCAAAGACTGCTAAATTTTGCTAATGGTAATTCACTTTTTGCAACATACGGGGGTTGGACAATGAAACTGAAACACTGGCGAATTTAGTGTTGGGGGTTTCATGGCTAAATTTGACCAGCCTGGTGGCCAATCTTCATTGATTGCACATTCCACCAGTAACAGCATAGTGTGAAGGTTTAATTAGCAGAGTAATAGCACAGTTTTGCTTAAAATATTGCAATGCACACAACATTATGGGTGACATATCAGAATTCAAAAGAGGAAAAATTGTTGGTGCACGTCTCGCTGGTGCATCTGTGACTAAGACATCAAGTCTTTGTGATGTATCAAGAGCCACGGTATCCAGGGTAATGTCAGCATACCGCCAAGAAGGACAAACCACATCCAACAGGAGTAACTGTGGACGCAAGAGAAAGCTGTCTGAAAGGAATGTCTGGGTGCTAACCTTGATTGTATCCAAAAAACATAAAACCACTGCTGCCCAACTCACTGCAGAATTAAATGTGCACCTCAACTCTCCTGTTTCCACCAAAACTGTCCGTCAGGAGCTCCACAGGGTCAATGTACATGCTGCTATAGCCTTTGGTCACTCATGTCAATGCCAAACGTCGATTTCAATGGTGCCAACAGCGAAAATCTTGGGCTGTGGACAATGTAAACATGTATTGTTCTCTGATGAGTCCACCTTCACTGTCTTTCCCACATCCGGGAGAGTTACGGTGTGGAGAAGCCCCAAAGAAGCGTACCTCCCAGACTGTTGCATGCCCAGAGTGAAGCATGGGGGTGGATCAGTGATGGTTTGGGCTGCAATATCATGGCATTCCCTAGGCCCAATACTTGTGCTAGATGGGCGCGTCACTGCCAAGGACTACCAAACCATTCTGGAGGACCATGTGCACCCAATGGTTCAAACATTGTATCCTGAAGGTTTTTTAGGACGTCTTGTTGTGCTTGTTTTATTTTTAGTATGTTTTTTGCAAGTGGCATTCGTTCTGGGAAAGACACTGCAGACTGAGCATCAATGCATTTCTTGTGATGCAGGGATTACATGGGTTCTGATGGGGTCTTTCCTAAAACTACTGGTTCCAGTAACAAAAGCACTTGTCGAGTCAGAAATCGAGGGGAACTGACAACACACCCGGCAGAACATTGTCATTTATCTTGTCATGTTCCAGCCACAGAAATGTATTTGTCCATGAAACCAAAAAGCTGCGTTTTCTTTTCACCTCATAGTCTGATTTTTCAGAACTTTTCTGCTTTGTGGTAGGCTGCTTTGCTTTGACTGCCCCTGCTTCATCGTGACCTGTCTTTTTTTGCTAAGCAGAACTGAAATATCTGCGTAAATCCATGTGCTTATTTTCCCACACGCACACATACAACTATCAGCGGTTTTCTCTCCACTGCGCATGCGCTCTCTATCACGTCTATCAATCTTGCTGTGGGAGATTTCACTTGTTATGTGAGGAGCATAATGACTGACAGGACGAGCGTCACTGATACACAGTTTGTGAAAGTAAAAGTTAAAAGCGAGTGCACATTCAAACGCGACTTCAATACCCCACATATTGATAGTGGCTCCCCGATGCCCGAAAATTACATACAACATAATTACCCAACCAAATTTGTGAAATGCAAAAGCATTGCAATATATTTTTCCTCCGTATAAGATAGCCCAACAGGCAGGCGGAAATACATTTTGGTAGCCCGACTGGATGACACAATAGCGCCTGGACATTGGGCTAGCGATTTTGCGAGCCCTGGTAATCCTCTGTTTATTATAAGGCTGCTCCTTAATCGTTAGTCAAAGAGAAAAGCTTAGCTGAGCAAATTTTAATTATTCTAGTCACGGAAAAAAAATAAAAGATGGACAGATATGGTAGTTATGAAATCAAAAGACATTAAACCTTTAAGAGAGTAATAGATGACCCAGAATGTGACATGCAAATTCTGTAGGCAAATGTTTGCTTAAAAAACGGACCTCATGAATCACTTATTATTTGCAACGTAAGTAGAAGTCTAACGTTATAGCCACTTTATATAGTGTCTTGTGTATAAATGTACACTATTATTGGGAACTTCTTTTCTAGGGGTAATTTTGGACTCCGTTATGGGCACAATTGTCTTCTGCACGTGTGAAGTCAATCCTTGCTCCTGTGGGTAGTGTTCGGCTAGGCCAGCACCTAACAGTCCTCCAGATTCAGAGGCTGTCAGCTTCTTCAGCAACAGCCAGCATGATTCCGCTGGGCCTACTGCAAATGAGACTGTTTCAGTTCTGGCTCAAAAAAATTTGATCGATGTACATCCCAGGGCATGCAAATCTGGGAACAGACATCCTGTCGAGGCAGGGGCTGAGGCCCAGGGATGAAGACTCCATCAAAAAGTGGACTCCATTTGGCAGAGATATGGCTGAGTGGAAGTGGATCTGTTTATCTCCAAGGAGTTAACACACTGTCCCCTCTGGTTAAGCCTCACTCATCCAACTCCACTAAGGCAGGATGCCACGGTACAGACATGGCAAAGGCTGTATCTGTACGCCTTTCCCCTGATAGTCTTGCTCCCAGGAGTCCTTGCAAGGATTTGCTAGGACAGAGTTTGTCTACTATTTGTAGTGCTGTTCTGGCCAACCCCAATCTAGTTCTCAGACCTAATATCTCTCCCAGACAAAGTTGGCACCCTTGGGTGCGCCCAGTCCTGAGGGATCCTATGTCTCAGTCTCCCCCCCCCCCCGGCCAAAGATTTGTAAACTGTGGGTCTGGCCCCTGAGGGGAGCCAACTCCTAAATGCTGGTCTCTCTACTGAGGTTGTAGAGACCATTCTGAGTACCAGAGCTTTATTACTAGGAAACTGAATGCCCTAAAGTGGTAGCTCTTTGTGTAAAGGTGTGAGCGACACCATGTTGACCCGGTTCACTGCCCTGTTTGTTCAGTGCTGGGGTTTTCTCCAAGAGCGCCTTTCTGCGGGATTAGCTCCAGCTATCCTTAAGGTCTACGGGGCTGCTGTGTTGGTTAGCCATGAACCTGTTGATGGAGCCTCTATTGGCAGACATCTCTTGGTGTCTCATTTTCTGCATGGTGCAACACAGCTGAGAACTTTGTCACATGCAGGTCCCCTCTTGGGTATTTACTATAGTTTTAATGGGTTTAAAGTCAGCCTTAGACAAACTTCTGACTTTTAAGGTGGCTCTACTATTAGCTCTTACAACGCTCAAAAGGGTAGGAGATACAGTATCAGTAGACCCTGTCTGCTTGGATTTTGCCCCTGGCTTTATTAAAGCCAAATGTCTATAATTATGAAGTCGTATCCACTCAACTGCATTCCTTTTAACAGAGGAATGATTTTCACTAGAAGGTTCAATTAGCATTCAGGCCACATCATAGCACAGAAACTGCGTTCGTCAAAATAACATGATTTACTTCTAGCATCGGAAAAAGGCTGCATCTTGCTACTAGTTTTACCTGATCTTAGTGCTGCAAAATTAAATTACAGGCATTACAGTGATTTTGATCTTACCCGTCTGATCGTTACCATTTGGTTAATCTAAAAGGGTAATAGTCTAAATGAACACCAGTAAACTATGGCCTGCCACAGGTATCTGTTTTAGGCCCCCTGCTATTGTCAATACATGTTGTCCATTGGCATTTTCCACTGTTATGCTGATGATAATTATATATCTCATAAAGACCAAAGCTATTTCAAACTTGTCCAAATTGACAAAGTGTGTCAATAAAAGAGCATACTATCACAGCAGCCAACACAGTCAAAGAGTTGGGGGTTATATTAGACAGCAATTTGTTTATATCGCCAATGTCACAAAAACAGCCTTATTCCATTTTAGAAATATCACTAAGCTGCAGAATATATTCTCTGTTCCTGAAGCAGAAAAGCTATTTATAACCTCCAGAGTGGACATTTGTAATGCACTATGTGATTGTTCAGCAACCTCAATAAACAAAATACAGTTAGTTAGTTCAAAAGTCAGCAGCTAAAGCTAAAATTTTTTAGATCCAGTAAATACAATCAATATAACCCAACTTTTATAATCTCTATACTTGCTACGTACTTACAAAGGTTAGCTACTTACCTTTAATGGGTTAGCTCCTGTATCTTTAATCACACTACAAGCTATAAACTATAAACCCCTTTGCTAGTTCTTCCTCAATATACTGGGACATGGCGGTAGATTCAGGTTGGAATAGCGGAAAAATTCGTCCCTTGGTGAGTAACTTTAAATCGATAGCACAATCGGTGGAGCGATGAGGAGGTAATTGGGAGGCCTTAAACTTACTAACTACGATGGCTAGATCAGAGTACTCAGGAGGAACACTATTCTCTGGTTCAGGCATTACCTCGTTCTGATGAGTGGTCAAGGATAACGAACGAATCCTTTCTAAGCAGTGTTTGTGGCAGTCTTTGCCCCAGCGAAGGATTTGGCCTTCGTTCTAGGATATAGAAGGCTTGTGACGTTGCAACCAGGGCAAACCCAGAACTACAGTGTGATTTGGGGATGATATGGCAAATAATTGAATGTTTTCCGAGTGGAGCATGCCTATGCGTAGTTTAATCTTTTCTGTTTGTTGCTGCACTCGTCCCATTCCTAGCGGTCGGCCATCTAGTGCCTCCACCTCTAAAGGAGAAGAACAGAAGGTTAGGGGTAGATCATTATCTTTTGCAAACTCTAAGGACACAAAATTGGCTGTGGCTCCGGAATCAACAAGAGCAGAGGTTGTGGTGGAATTTTAAATATATGTATGTTAACATATTCTATGTTTACACACAGCTAGTACTAAGATGTGTGGAAACAGAGTTATTTAAATTCAAAGGTGGTGTGGAGTGTCATGTGTTTAAACCAATGCAGCTTATGAATGTCCCTCACTCCTTATGTGGTGTTAAAGAGATACAGAAGGAGTTGTGCAATGCATGCTATGTTTAAAAGGAGTTGTGCAATGTATGCTATGTTTAAAAGGAGTTGTGCAATGTATGCTATGTTTAAAAATGTGGTAAATCCAAAGAAGGGTAACACAGAGTACCAGAGCTACATATGCACAGGCTGACATATGCAGAGAGGAGAAACTACACCACCAGTCAGCAACAGGCATGCTAAAAGTAGCATATAGGAGGGGCAGTGCGATTGAGAAAACGTATATATGCATGAACTCAACCAAGGCTCAGGAGTTGCTCTAGTAGACACAACTCGGCTTTGTTTGTTTTAATAAAGTCTATCTTTTGGCAATGGAACCCACTTCTCTGTTTTAAAAAGTGTTTCTCTATACTAAGAAAAACCCACGACATTTGGCGACGAGGATGTGAGAACAGAGCATGTGAGACACTACGGCTGCCAACTAATTGAACAACACAGTTCTAAACCTATAGATACGCTCTTTATTAGTTAAATGAAAAAGGACTGAACAGGTAAGATATATCCCTGCCACCCGGAAGAAATGGAGCTGGGGAGTATATTTAAATTATAGTATTTTATAGTATTATAGTATTGGACACCAATAACCTAACGCAGTTAATAGATTAATTAATCAATAAAAAGCTCCTGAGAAATAAAGTAGGATAATATTCGGGTTTGGGTAAGATATTACAAGGGGAAGAATACTAAACTTTTGTGATACAATGACAAGTTGAACACCAGGAAAAACTAGAATTTTCTTCTAACAGCCTGAACAGGTGTTTGTGTGACTGAAGTATATGTGCTTGAGCTTATTGCTATTAAGATAGCATGAGATAGGTAGGTACAGAGGGATGAAATAGTTTGAAAAATATGCTTGATCGAATGATTGACAATTGGCATAATTGCAGTTTGTCATTGTAATATGTTCACTTTAGGTGGAGAGAGTTGAGGTGAAAAAGTCAGAAGGTAAAAGAATCTGGACTTTTCATTTAAAGTGAAGAGTTATATATATAATATATATTAGGGGTTGTGGGAAAACACTTGGATTGGTATAGCGTAATGGCAGCCACTCCATTAGAAACACTGGGATTGAAATATCCATTGTGCAAAGATTTAATAAATAAAATGTCCAAAAAATGGCAAAAACAAACAAAAAATAAGAATACTAAATGGCCAAAAGAGGGGACATTTGACCCTGCTTTATGTGAGGAAATGGATATTTTGATAAAGAATTATAAAACCACAGGAAGAAAAAGTAAATCAAAAAAGAGAGAAAAGAGATTTGGAGAAAAGAGTGCTAGCTTTATTTAAGAAAGAAGGGGAACGGGTATTGAACAATATTAAACAAGCACGAAAAGAATCGAAAGAAAAGGGTAATAACCCATTTTTAACAGACATAGATGGTCAATTTTCAATACTCAAGGGCATTGTGGAACTAACAGGTGAAATGCAAATGGAAGAGGAGATAAACAATAGAAGAGCGAAATCATTTAGACTGTTATCAGGAAGCATGGGCAGCGATAGAGAAGTCACAAAAGAAAAAGCAGAGTAGTGTAGGAAAAAGTCAGGAGCTAACAGTACTGAATAGTGAGGAAGAAGATGAGGAGGCAGAACAGGAAACAAGGCCTACAAATGAACGCAAGGAAAAAGGAGTTAGAGAGAGAGAAAGTGAAGAGGAGATGACACCTGAGGGAGCAAGGTGGTCACAAGATAAAGACAGAGGACGACTCAGGTCATTAGCACCACAATTTCCTGTTTTAATTAAGGGAAATAAAGGGCAATATATTCCATGGGCTGCCCAGGACCTTGAGGGCCTGATCACACACCTCCCTAACATTCTCCAGGGGGCAGGGAAATGGATTAAGGTGTTTGAAGAAGAAACTATGGGAAAAATCATAGCTGTGGGGGACATGAAAACTCTTATAGCAGGACTTATTGGAGGAGCAAAAATGGAAGAAATCCTTCAATCATCTGACCTTGACAGAGCTGTGGACTCACACTATATGGATGGGACTAATTTTGATCCATTTCGGTCAGCTGTGTGGCAGGCATTACATGCTGAATATCCAACCAGAGTGGACCCGAGAATACTGCGGGGAGATCAACTGGGAGACACAGAGAATCCAGTTGCATATGTTCAGAGACAATTGAAAAAATGGAAACAAGAGACAGAAGGGAATCCAGAAGGAGACCCATTGATGGCTACATTGTTTAGAAATGCCATAATAGACGCTATGCCACCACCTGTAAAAACTAAGATGGAGGATGTCGTAGGCCTAAACTCCAAATTATGTAACTCCAGATTATGTAACTCATGCTGTAGAGCAGCATAGGATAAATGAACTGAAACTCAAAAATCAAGAAAAAGAAATACAGAGGAAGCTGGCTCAATTACAACTTGAAGAGCTGACAAAGAAAAACAAGAAAAAGTTACAAGCTACAGTAAAACAAGAGGAGTCTGAGCAAATTACGATAATGGCTTCTGGGAACACACCTCCTGCTATTCAGCCAATATCACCTGACGCAATCCCTTCTAGAGCACATCAGCCTCCGTTACCCATTATAAATATATATACAGTACCGCCAGAACAGAAAGAATGGAAAAAGAAACCTCTCGGAATGGGACAAGGAGGACGAAATAAAGACAATTGCTGGGGATGTGGACAGCTTGGCCATAACCAAAGGGATTGCTCACTTGATCCTTGGTACAAGCCTCCTTGGGGTGAAAGGGGAGGAAGGTGGCATCAGCCCGTTCAAGGTCCAGGTAAAGGCCCAGTAAACACATATAGAGGTCCAAATCATGGATATTAGGGAAGCCCAGAGAGTCCTAAAGGGGAGAAGCAACTACCCATTTTAACAACAAAAAAGGAAAAGCTATGCCTATGTTGGTAGACACAGGAGCAGTGTATACGTGTGTAAATTCATCTTATGCAACACATCTCCCTATGTCTGGAAAACTGGTAAAGACAATAGGATTCTCAGGGCAGATACAATTAATTCCGATGACTGTTCCAGTGTGTCTACAAACAAAGAATACAAGTGTGACCATACCTATTCTCATATCAGATCTCACTCCTGTTAACTTATTAGGTAGAGATGCTTTATGTAAATTAGAGCTTCAGATTATATGTTCTCCAAAAGGAATATATGTGGATATACAGGACATAAAAAGTAAAACAATAGTGAGTGAACCAACAGTAAATGTCTATTGGATAGGAAGATTAAACAGCAAGGTAGAAGAACTTATAAATAAATGGGGAAAACTTATTAAAGCACAAATTCCTAATGCACAGCTACCTATGTCAGAATTTCATTGTACTATGATGTACGATCCCACTAAAGACACTTAACTGGAAAAGAGGTGGCAGGAAGAAACTTCAGGACAAGAAATTGAAATAACAACACAAGACATTATAATAAGTAAACAAGGAGTAGCTTTGAGTATAGAAGATAGTGGATTTGTAAAACAATGGTTTCATATAAAACAGTCTGTTCCACATGTCCCCTTGTATATCGGAAAAGACTGGGAAGTAAAAGATTCAGGATTAATGATGAAAAAAGCAATGCAAAGTCAGTGGGAAACAACTATGAATCCATTAATTTATCACTCCACTGACAGAAAGTATATTAAAATTTTGTGCTTGAACAAATTGAAAGGAATTCCCCAGGAAATAATAATAAATACTCATCAAAAAGAACAAATGTTACTTGTATCCAAACTACAAGAAAAAACAAATATGGACTTAATAAAAGATGTGGAAAACCAGGTGCCAAAGATATTATGGTCACAACATGATACTGATGTGGGTTTGGTGAAATCCGCTAATCCAATAAGAATAAAATTGAAGCCAAATGCTTCATTACCAAGAAAAGAACAATATCCTTTACAACCAGAAGCAATGAAGGGCATAAAAGCTACAATAGAGGGTTTACTAAAAGCAGGAGTATTAATGGAAACAACCAGTTATTGTAACACTCCTATTTTTCCCATAAGCAAAGCCGATAAATCTAAATGGCGGCTAGTGCATGATTTAAGAGCAATTAATGATATAGTAGAAGATTAGCCAGCAGATCCACATACCATTCTAACAAATATCCAAAGGCCAAATATTTCACTGTAATTGATCTTTGCTCTGCATATTTCAGTATCCCAGTGGCAGAAGAAAGTAGGTATTTGTTTGCTTTTACTTATGAGGGAAAGCAATATACATTTTCAAAAATGCCAGAAGGCTATAAGCATGCACCACATATACTTAATCAAATTCTTAGGAATGACCTAGAGGATCTAATAATTGGTAGTACTGTGTTACAATATGTGGATGACCTGATGGTTTGCTCTAAAACCTTAGAACAATGTCATATTGACTCTATAAAGGTGCTTACAAAATTAGCACAAGGAGGGCATAAAGTATCTAAAGCCAAATTACAATATTGTCAGCCCCAGGTTGAATATTTGGGAAGATTAATTGCATTTGGAACAAAAGCAATTGCTCCAACTCAATTAGAAGGTATAAGTAAGGCACCACGCCCACAAAATGTTAGACAAATGATTACATTTTTAGGAATGACTGGGTTTAGCGGAGATTGGATAGAGGAATATGCAATAAAAACAGCTCCTCTTAGAAACATTATGAAACAGGCTGGAGTACACAATTTAAATACTCCATTGACCTGGAACACAGAGGCAGCAATAGCATTCGAGACTATAAAAAAGGAGCTCCAGAGAGCACCTGCTTTAGGGATTATTTCACTTATATGTTACAAACCATGTGGATGGATATGCTGCTGCAGTATTAATGCAAGAAAACTGTAGTGGCAGAAATAAGCAACCTATAGCATATTATAATTCCAAATTGGATAATGTAGCCCAAGGAAACCCTCAATATTATCAACAAGGCTTGGCAGCAGTTTATTATGCATACGATAAGGCATCTACAATAACTATGGGATATCCTATAATTATATATACACATCACAAAACTACGGAGTTAATTGAACAAGGAAAATTTGTTCTAACACAAGCTCGTATTTTGACATATTCATTATTACTATACTGACTTTAACAAAATGTAGTAATGTAAATTTGCCTACATCTGACCCACTAAAAAACATCTTTTCTACCTCTCACTCCTTCTTAAAA
>JAZGTI010015872.1:0-13118 GCA_036877585.1 Botia kubotai
CTGAGCCTATGAATCTGTGTAACGATGGTTTGATTGTCCCCAATGTCATGCTAACGATTAGCATAATTCTAAAGGAACCATGACTTTCACATGCTGCCCCACAGGAAGCTCTCATGCACGATAAGTGCAATAATTAGCATCTCAAATGTGCCTTTGTGCACTGAATCAAACAGATTTTCTCCACGATATTTATATTTCACATGCTCATGTTCACCGTTGTGTAGCAAAGGCGAGCCATATGGAGACACATTATAATCCACCTTGTGGAGCCATCAAAATGACAGTATGGAAGTGATTTGCACATGGCAGGGATTAATATCCACACGAGCGCAGAGCCATCAATACAGAACACAGTTTACCCACTTAATCGCAGACCCCTGGGTGAGAGGCAACATATTGGAATCTCGAGGACAGCAATTACAATTCTAATTTCTCCTTCTAACTAGTTTGTCTTCATTAGTGAGAATGGCTCTGAGTTATGGTGACTACAGACCGCATGTAGACATTCATCCAACACCACAGAGATTCTGGAAGATGATCTTTTTACGAAGATGGTCGCTAATGGGTAAGGTTAACTTAAATATTCCTTCTGTCTCCTACAACAAGAGTTGATTTAAAGGTTGTTTATTATTGATTTTTTGTTGAGTACCTCTGAGGGATGTTTGATTTTTTTGGTGCAAAAGATTAACTTTTGACGTTTAATCCTGTCAGGATGAAACAAGTAGAATATCACAAAAAATGACTGGAAATCAGACTGATGGCCATCGCCCTGCATTTCACTTGGAATGGTGTCAGTTCTACTTTAGATAGATTTGCTATTCAGAATCAATTTACCTCTCTACTGGCATGTGGAATTGGTTGAGAAATGCAATCAAATTAGATGATTTAATTACAATTTGAAGTGTTTAAGAAATGGTAAACCTTTCAAAACTACAGGCAAAATAAATACGCGGTGAAATTGTAGATTTAAAACAGTACAACACCGTCTGCTGAATCCGAACCTCTAACAAACATAATATCCCACGATAATGTCCTCAAATCTGTCATTCAGATTAGAAAATTTCATTGGCTCCGGCCTCCAGATGATGAGTATTCTAGAGAAATTACCATATTCAAATCATCAGGGCAATAGGTAACATAATGCAATATGTGAACGTGATACATTTGCTTATTGGTTGCTTTACAAAAACAGTCTATACTGCCTCTGAGGTACATACAATTACATTTCATTATATTATATCACAATCTCTGGTGTTATAGCATTCATTTGCAAAAAAAAAATCCCCTAAGTGGGGGAGGGGAGGGCACCAAAATAAACAGTTTGTGTTGATTTTGTCCTGACTGAGTCCGATAATGACTCTGCATAATTAATGCTTGCAGTAATCTTTAGAAAATCAGAAAATCTTTAATGGGATATTCTTAACGAATTGAATGGATGTGAAGCCAAATGCTTGAAGCCATTAAGAGAAACAGCCAAATGATCTGCAGGTAATGCAACTCCACGAACCAGGACTCTTCAAATTAATTTACAGTGTTAGTTTTCCACATCGATATCCGTCCATACTGTATTCAGAAGTCCATTATCCATGTCAAAGCACTTTTTGGAGAAGGCTTTTAAAGACTTTCAGAGATCCAATCTGCGAGATATTTGGGACAGACCCTCCGTTTGACGGATATAACTGTGGCACTGCACCAAGTTCTGATTGGAAAAACCAGAATGAGTTAAACACTCAAGTGTCTGGAGCGAATATATTTGTTGCGGAGTCTCGTGGGGTTTAAAGCTGGATGCGCTCTGAATATGGCGGATGAACTGATGAAAAATTCACGAGATGGCAAATGTAGGAAATGGACAGATGCTATTGGCCAGAGACCTGATGGCGAGAGTTTATAACAATTGTTTCCATGGCAGTTCCTCACTACTTGTTTACACACATGTTGCTTCCAAGTAGCAATGGTAAGAAAGTCATCAGTCGTTCCCAATGGGTTTCTGGGTGCCACATGGCAGATGAGGGGATGATTCATGATTGACTAGCATGGGAGGAAAAGAGTTGTTTATCAAGGGCTAGATGAAGAGCGCTGCCAGAATGTGAAGACACTTTTAATTGAGTGTTGGGTGTAATTGGTGGAGATTTCCAGTCATCGATGCAGCTTCACCACAGAGGCGTAGAATGATTCAAGAAACCGTGTATAAACATTTTGGCTGTTTTGTCTTGAGTGCTCAAGAAGTGCATTCACAAGTTTGGTGAAAATGGTTCTGCTGGTTGGCTTGCAGATACCTTGTAGATAACTTGTCTAAACACAGAACATTGATACTGTTGATGTTCCAGCTAGTCTTTTCATGATAGGACTCTGTTTTCTTTCATCTTTTGTCTAATGTCCTGTTCAGTTTTGGGGTTTTGTAACACCTCACCCTGCGGCATTTGAACATAACTAGCTCCTTTTGTATACGGTCACAGCTCTTCATTCTCTCCCACACAAGAATGTCAGTTCATGTAGTTCATCTACATGACGAGAACACAAAGCTCTTCTTTCTTAAGCAGTTGGTCTTGAGGGATTTAAATGCGTATGGCTTACACGTTGGGCATTTGTATTCAGAGAGAGGGACAGAGAGGATGTAGATGTGCTTTTAACTCAACATGAACTGTTGAGAACCTTGTACTTGAAAATATGGGATGAAGGTTAACGAATGTATATAATGAAAAGTTGGTGTATCTTTTATCTCTTTGCGTGTGTGTGTGTGGGGGGTCATTTAAATAATGAATTATGCACAAATAAATGTTATCTACGGTGTGTACGTTTTTATTGGCACAATGTCAAAAATATCCTTGAACGTAAAAAATAGATCTAAAAAAATAATAATAATAAATCTAACACTGTACATACTGTCCCCTGGCCAAAACAAACAAAAAAAATCCCTTAATACTACCTCCACTCAAGTGTGCCTTAATGGGGGGAAGGATTAGGACGATTCCAAGGGCCCTGGTCACACAGAGGGCCCTGTAGAACCCCATACTTTGGCGTATGATTTCGGTATTTAAATAGCCTCTTCGCACAATAATCTATTAAGACGCACGTTATAATGTAAGCACTCCTATGTGCCAAGAGTGTGTGTGTCCCCTTAAGACGTTCGAGGGTTATTCAGAAACGCGGCACTTCACACAACGGTTCTGAACCTTGTGCCTCATTCAGGTAGATGGCAAGACTCAAGAGATGGTGCAGCCAAAATCAGGATACCGAAAGAGGAAAGAAAAGCATGAGAAACAGAAGAGAGCGAGACGGGGAAGACAGCTAGTCACTCAGTTTTTCAAAAAAGGTGATTTATTTATTGTGTTATATTATGATTCTGAAGTGACCCACCCCGATGTTTATCCACTGGAAGTTGTAACAATATTTCCATGCAATCCAACAATAGTAATGGAGCAGCGTTCATAAAAGATGAAAAACCACCAAGCAACAATGAAACTGCTCTAGTGATGTATATTCAAGGCTTCCGCAGCATTGAAACAGTTGAGGGCCCAGAAACCCTAGCGGCGCCCCTGCCTCCACTCAACCCAACTAAAATTCATTTAAAGCATTTTAATTTAAAAAGAAAAATATTCTGGTGGCTAAAAGGATTTTAGTACTTTGCCTGTTCTGGTGTTGTAACCTCAAGGTCTTTTGCACTAGTATGGCTTTTATTTTGAAGTTCTTGTTCATTAATTCTGCTGTTGGGTTGCTTCCTGTTTCCTTCCCTAATTGTGTTCCCTAAAAGTGTTCTTTGTTTTCCTTCTTGTTAATTCATTGTTGCTTGTGTATTTACAGTATATCCCTTGTGTTGCTCCTGTATGCGATTAGTGTTGCATGATGTAACTCGGTTTCCAGTGGTGAGTTATTTTCCTTGTTCAATTCTCATTCTTGGAATCTTGGTAAACAAACAGTGTGATTGGCTTCTACACCTCGACTCTCACAGATGAGGCCTACTGTATATACCGGCCCATTTTTGTGCAATTATTGTGGGTCCAGTAGAAGAACAAAATCCCTGTCTGCCAACTGTTATTTTTTTAACAGGCAGGTGAAAGCTTGTGTGGCTATTTTATGAAATTAAAGTATTCAAAAAGCATTTTGTATTTATAGAGTATGCTTCTGTTATCATTTACTCATTTCATTCTGGACTCATCTGCTTATCTTTCACCTGTGTTAGAACACAGATTAATCTTTCCACCAACAATTACATTTAGGCATTTGGCAGACGCTTTTATCCAAAGCGACTTACATTGCATTATACTATACATTGAATCTGAGTATGTGCAATCCCTGGGATCGAACCCATGACCTTGGCGTTGTTAATGCCATGCTCTAACCACTGAGCTACAGGAAAGCTTTCCAACAATGAATGTAAGTGACTGAGACTGTCATTCCATGACATCCTGGAATGACATAATGGTGAGTAAATGACAGAATGCACTTTTGTTTTGGTGCGCTATCCCTTTAAGGCTGGCTTATAAGAGCACGTTGTTGTCTACTGTCCAAGAGATCCAAGAGATAAGTCCACTTTTTCTGGAAATTATACATTTATAATATTACAATCCAATTCAAGCCAAAAAATCCGGAGTTTAAAGGCAGAGCAGATGCTGTTTATTGATGTCAAAGAACATCTGGCAAACGTTTTGTGTCCCTCTGAGGAGACTAATGGACTCATTAGGTTCACATCATTAGAAGATGGACTGGGAAATATTAGAAAAGTCATGCAAACCTGACGATTTCCTTAATTATGCACCATCATTCTGTTAAATGAGCTTCTTCATAGGCCACTGGGGGAGCAAATGAGCTGAGATCCTGACTTATTCGTTCTGTATTCTGGATGCCGTAAAAGCCTTCATATACGGACTTCATTTGAAACGCATAAACAAACACAATAAACATGTCAGACAGCCTTTCTGAACGGTTATAATGATAGTAAACAATGAGACCGATAATGCCGAGCATAATCACACAGTGGAGTGAAAGTGAAGTGATGGATGGTACACATGTAAATCAGCGTGTGTGTCTGATATTTAAATACATCAGAATTCCAACCCTAAGTCAAACAACTGCTTATTATTCACTTTGAGTGTGAAATTCTATATGTTAACTGTTGATCTTCTGGCAAATGATTTGAAAAACAAAGCGGAGTCGATACAAAAGCATGCATGAGCTGTGCAGTGATGTGCTTAGCGTGGAGGTTGACAGATTATCAATTCAGATTATTTGAGGTAATCCAACCAACTCACATTGCCAATTAATTTGTGATAATCTGTCTTGCAAAGACACACAGACTTTATTGTGTAAACTACTGTACTGTGGCAGCATTAGAGATGTGTTTAAGAACTAGCACAGCATGATTTGCACACAGTGGACGTGTTCCTGGATCCAAAGCCCTTTCTTGGGGCAATCATAGCCCCAACTGTACCTGTAAAATCAGAGGGCAATGATTGTTGATAGGAATGAAAGTCCTGGAGTTGTTTGTGTGAATCATGTAAATCTTAAAGCCTAGTTGAAAAGAACAGAAAGTTAAATTGGAGTCTGAAGTGGAGGCCCAACAATGTTGTTTATTGTTCATACGTAAACAAAAATGTCCTTTGTCAATTTGTTCTTATTATGGTTTTTGAGGATAAGGGCATGTCACATGACCAGTTGTGTTGGCATGATGTCCTGATTGGTGATTTTGGCCTTTATCAAATGTGTGATGAATTTGTGCCCAAACACCATTTTCTTTTTACCTAGTGTGATTGAATACACAAATTTTAGCATAATTAACAAAACAGGATTTTTTTCCTACTGTTAAAAATGGATAATCCTTTATATTTTGCTATACTAACAGCAATATATACTAACTGCATTTTATTATTTACATATAGCGTGGCTATTTCACTGCTGTTCATGACCCAGACCTGGGCCGACCCAGTTAACAATTTTAGGTTGTAAGAACGTTTCTCTAAAGTTTCCATTAGGTAGCGAAAACATTAATAATGTTATTCTGAAAGTTACAGGAATATTCTGTAACTTAATTATTTCTATAACATTTTTAATATATATGACATATAATGAATAAAAAACATTTTGCTAATGTTAATGCAAGGACTTTTTTGATAACTTTGAGAGAACATTTAGAGAATGTTGAGCAATGTTCTGAGTAATGTTCTTTGTAAACTGGGGAATCACTGCATTACAGAGTGCACAATCTAACCCTCATTGGTGACATTACCAGGAATTGTTCTTTGGTGCTTGGAAGGGAAGATGTTTACTACATAATGAATGAAACAATTCCCTCACCCCTCAAATGTGTCCACTTTTATTAACCTTGACTTTGCAGTCGGCTAGGAGTTTCTTTATCTTCACAACAAAGTTTGGTGGCTTAGCACAGCGAAGAGAATCAATTCCTTGCAAGCTTTTGCAATAATTACATTGCTTGTGAAATTAGTGAACAGAACCCAGCAGGTGGGGGAGAAAATAAATGCATGCGATTAAAGCGTCCAAATCAAGGTCAGGTCCATGGTGCGGCCAGCCCAAGCATGGCAATAATGATTTAAGTACTAAAGATTTCCCATATGCAGCAGTACAGTATAGAATGCATTACCTGCGGTCATTTGCTCAGGAGGCTGCTGTGGGTGATCATTCTAGCTTCGGCCCTTAGAGATGCGCTGATGATTTTTGATCTTGGGCTCCTTGGTTACCATGACATTTAAAGAAGGTGGAGAACATGTAATTGGATGGAGCTCATCAGAGCAAGATACAAACACCCAGGAGCCACAGGTCAGGCAGAGAGAAAGAGAGCAGAATGCCTGGAAACCACAGAATTAGGCCCGGCTTTAGGAGACACCTTCCCTGAGGTCCCTTCTGAGCTCTTATAACTTCTAACTTAGATATTAAACCGCAAGCCTGTTTTATAAAGTACAGCTGATAGCAGTAATGTGATTCTGGAGATTGCGATTGGGGAATATTTGCTTGGAATTGCAAAATTACAGACTCATTTTTATGGGCAGATTCGAGAGCATTTTTTCTAGGAAATAAATGGAGATAGTGAAATGCGTTATTCGATGACAGCCTCATCTCTCCAATATTGTGCTTTTGCTTTTGTCTCCATTTTCATCATGTATTAATTGGTATCTCATTCGCCCATATTGCACAGATGTCAAAGTCTTTACCAGTCACCATTTGGCTAATACTTCAGAAATACGCACACACGGGCGCACACAGATCGTCCGTCTACCCATTGTCATGGCAACAGCTGCTGAGAGGCAAGAAAGGAGATATGACAGGTTCCTTATCAGCACAGTGAAATATTAAAGCTGGCAAAGATCTGATCCAATCGCCCCTCCCCATTCCTCCAAAACACTTTCTTCTCCAGACGTTCCATAAACACTTTCTCTTCTCTCTGCTTCTCACTTTACTGATGTCTTACATTGATTTAACGCAGGGCTGCGTTTGTCTTCCGTCTGTCACTTTTTTTTTATAAGTTTGTCCTTTTTCTTCATGTTGTCCCACTCGTGTCTTATCGTGTACGTCTGTCCATCACGACGGATGAGTTTATTTCCTAATAACGTATTTGTTTGCCGTCAACATCGTTTACCTTACCTGAGCGCCTGTGCTGTTTTTCAGCTTTGTTTGATCAGCGGAGGCTCAAACGCTCGGTTGTTGTGAATAGCAAAGCTGTGAAGGAAATCATGAAGATAAAGATGACGAAATAATTTCGACTCAAACCGAATGCGTGACATGTAGACATAACAAGAAATATACACACTGTGTGCACGTGTGTGTATCAGTAAAGTGAGAAGCAGAGAGAAGAGAAAGTGTTTATGAAACGTCTGGAGAAGAAAGTGTTTTGGAGGAATGGGGAGGGGCGATTGGATCAGATAACAATCTTTTTCTAATGCATTTAATCACCTGACAGACTCTTCAATGTAACATATTATAAGAAAACAGAAGTGCCAGTGTTTTTGAGTTTGCGCACACACACACACACACACACACACACACCACTTATTATTTCCTCATTGAGCTTTTAGACCAGTCTTTTTGCTTATAAGAAGTTTTAATCTAGTTTTGTTGTTTGTTTTGGGTGCATTGTTTGTCTCTTGTGAATAAATTCAGTGGAGGTTAACAGTGACTGATGGTTGCCAGGTGAACGGGGACGGTAAACATAGGCAGGGTCCCATGATGCACTGTTGCTCTCTCACCTCATTGCTGTGGAATGGAGGATTAATGTGTTGAGGCAGACACAAAGTGGAAAGATACAGTGACAACGGTCCGGGGTAATTTAGTGGCCTATGCCTGAATGTCTTGGACATAATGCTTCTCTTTTCTTGAGGGAAGGAAAGACAATAAATGCACACTTGACTTGCCATTTAATTTGAACTGTTTACTTGTGCTTTTCCTCTAGTCGACATCAATATTTAAAACAAAAAGATTTTAGGATATTTGGTTGTGTCCAGTGAAACAACGCTATAACAACACTATAAATAAACATGATCTTTACAAGATATTTGTTAAAGCTATGGCAGGAAACATACAAACAGGGTCCAAAAGGAACCCTGCCTGAGAAATATATATATAAAAACGTGTTTATGTTGTTTATTTCGGTCTTTCACTTTAGTGTGTCAGTTGGAAATGTCAATATAGTTTCCAAACATTCTTTGCCCTGTAAGTCCTACAACAGACGGTATGGCCCACACAAAGATCAGATCTCACCATCACTGAGTCAGGCTGCGATTTCATGAAGAGACCAAAAAAACTGAGACAGCCTAAATCAATAAGAACTGTGGCAACATCTCCAGGATGCCTAAAACAACCTACCAGGAAACTAAAGAACTGTGAAAAGTTTCAGGCAAGATTCAATGAGAATGTTCTTAAAAATAATGGCACGAATACATTATATTTAAATATCTTCCATTAACTAAATCAAATCAAAATTAATGTGACCACCCTTTGCCAGCTTTTTAAAACAGCCTTTGCCCTTGGCACACCTGCTCACAGTTTTTACCTTTGCAGGTAGGTTGTTTCAGGCATCTTGAAGTTGTTGCTGCAGTTCTTATTGATTTAGGCTGTCTCTGTGTTTCTGTCTCTTCATGTAATCCAAAACTCACAGGATGATGAGATCAGATCTGTGTGTGGGCCAAACGTCTGTTTTAGAACTCGTTGTTCACACAAAAATTACTTCCTTGTTAAATTTGAGGGCAAAGAATGACGGGATATCTGTATTGACATTCCCAATTCACACACTGAGCAATAGATATATGTACTGTATGTCAACATACAGACCTTTAAAAACTGATTCTGGCTATAGTTCCTACAGATTACACTGGTTAAGACTGAGTAAATGAGATAAACTAAAAAGTAACACAGGATTTGAAGTGTATACTTACACCCCAGACTAATTAACTGCCTGTTCTTCAATGCACATAATTGTAATTTATTGTGGGTGTGCAACCATAGCTCTCTGTATTATCTCATGACCATACCTCACATGCCACATGCATTAGTTTCATGATCTATTGTACTGTACATGTGTTACTATTATATTTTGCCTAGAAATACATTACAGAGGCTGTGTGTTTCTAGTAACTGTCTATCCAATATTTTTAAATTAGATTTCCCTATAGAAATTTTATGTGTCTATAAGAAATGGCTATAAAATGTAGATTAGCCGAAAGGGACGAGTATAGGGGAGAGGGAAAACAATTCTCAAATAGCCCCCGTTCCTCCCCAGTACTGTTAAAATCCCTCCTGACTGGTTAATTGATTGTTTGCTGTTGGGAGTCTTGTGGTGTGAACCAGTGGTCCTCGTATTCTGCATGAATCAGCACAACCCCATCGAGTGAGCCATTACTTCTGTCAGTTAATAAGGGGAATATTTAAATCACTGCCTCAGAAGCGCCAAGATATTTGTACACGATTGGTAATAAACAGGATGCGGTGTTGACGCAGGATTAACAGCACGTATTTAAAGGCTCTTGTATTACAAGACATAAAGGACAGAAGCCGGTTAGATTCAGATTTTTAGCTCCCATAAATGCTGCGCTTGACTTATCCCCGGTAAATGTCAAGTACATGCCCCTGCTAGATCTGTGGAATGGGTATTGAAGTGAAAGATGGTTATCTGTTCACACAGAGCTGTAGCATAGATCCTGGAAGGTTTTCATGATTCAGAGGTTGTCAATACTATGGTATAGGTTGTGTAATTAGACATGTTACTTTGGAGAGTTTAGCTTCAGTGTGCTCCAACACATCTGCCTTGATGTTTCCAGCAGTCCCAAAGACCCTGATTAGCTTGCAGGTCTTGGAAATCTCTGTTATAGACTGTAAGGCAGTGATAGGCTTATATACAATTATATGAAAAACAATATATTGTATCTAAATCTGTCTCAATAATTGAGGGGGCTCCTAACAGCAAATATGTATATTTGTGATCAATTTGCTAATTAGTAATAATAGCACAGTCCAGGTTTTCTTACCGGTTTTCAACCGATTTTTGTTTCACCCTTCAACTTCCTTTAACATCAGGCTGTGGCTGAATATCAGGCGCAAGGTCTCAGCTGTAGGCAGACAACCGTGAAAGTCTCTTAGCCACGGCTGCTTCAGTCAGGTATTATAAACATCACGCTCTACTTTTCCCATACCTGGGGCATACACCCCAGATCGTAATCTTCCCTCAGACCACAGCACTGTCGCATATGCTGTCCTTTCTATGGCTGGCCACTGCGTATGCTCCCTTCCCAACCCCCATACTGATGCCACATTGAGCAAGGGCCTTTTTTACCGACCCATATGAGGTTTGCAGTCTAGTGATAGCGAACCAATTTATGAATCCCCTTCATGCGACACGGCTCCTCTTTTGAGAAATGTAGATTAGCAGAAGTGTATTTTAGAAAGCATATTTTCCCCTCTTCTAGATCAGCCATTCATGGCCTCTCCTGTGCAAAGAATGTGTAGATGTGACTGTATGAATACAGTCGGTGACTGTAAGAAAGGAAGAAGTCAACTCATGTACAGTGGTCCCAAAAAGGGTTTGGACACAAAAAATATGCATTTCATTGCAACAGATGTATGTGTAACGTATATATGTATATAATTCCCACAAAATCACATGGGTGCCCTCCACAGCTATAGTCCATCACATTTACATCACATCATTTATACACATACGTGCATACATATATACATATATACATACAAATATTGTTTGCTTATGTTTATTTGAAAATATGTATTTATTTGATATTTTGTATATCCTGTATATCCCATGTGATACATTTTTTAAGTATAGCTAAAGTATTCAGATCCTTTGTATGGCCGCTGTATATATGCTTTATTGTGAAATGACATTTATTGTAAAATGACATTTACGTTTTATCCTGTAGAAGAATAATACAAGCAGTTTCTGTCAATATTCTTAGATTTTCTGTATAAATGGTTCTTGGTTTAGATGAAATAAGAGAAATAAATAAGCAAACACAATACTAACTGTAGCCGTCATCTCCAGGGGCTCCATCTGTCTGATCTTCTTGATGGAAAGAATTGTTATGCTTGGATTGGTCTGGCTGGCTGGCAGCTCAACTGACCGTCTACAAAACGTTTTAATATCCAAAGGTTGAACTCAGTAATGCATGTGGGATGCGGCTGGAAGATATATTGTGCATGACTGGGGTATTGCTTTAATCATCATCTGCACCTTCTTTATAATTCCTTCGCTCTTCTCTGAAACAGTCGTTTCGCTCTTCGTCTCTGCTGTGAACAGTTCAGCTCTTTAAGGTCTCATTATACTCTTTGAAAATGCACAGCTTGCAGTTCCACCTTTGTTCCACATGTAGCCATATGATCACAGATAGATTAAGCAGTCTGCAGGAAGTTTCCAAATCACCACCGGTGTGAGACAAAGAGGGCAGTTTGCTAGCATAAACCCTACATTGCAGTGCAAAAAATGAGCAAAGAAGTTTTTTCACTTACCTTCATTAGGGTTGTCTAACCTCATTTATTTGGGCGTATTATTCTGTTTTTTTTTTTACTCTTTGTATATTGGATTCGACTCATTCCATTTTTTTTAACTCTTTCCATTTCCATTTTCCAAATGGAAAAATTGAATTTTTCCATTTTTCCACAAAATGATGTGAATGTATTGTCAAATTATGTTTTATTTTCGTGAGAAACAAATCCCACAGTTTTTTATACTCTGCAGTAGATCAATTTAAGAGTTCTTGTCTTAAATTCCTTCTAATTTCTCATAAAATTTCTCACAAAAAAACTGTAATATGCCAAGGTGCTGGTGAAATTAACTATATGAAAGTTAAGGAGCCATGAAATTAAAGATGGTCTCCTCTCCAGATTCACAGCTCATTGGAACAGATGCTTCACACTGTATTTGCAAAAACACAGGCTTTAAGCCCTAAAATGATGAAATAAAGTATGAAAATACAAGTTAAGGTAGTTTTAAAGATAAATAGCCACTAGCAAAATATGATAAAATATTTGCAATTTATACATTTTCATGGACTACAGAATACTTTTAAATAGTGTAGAATAGTGGAATTACAGCATTTATCTGCACAGAATAATTGGCCCATACTAGCCAGCCAAACCTTGAACCCTATTTCTGTTAACAACAGCGCCCTGACATCTACAAGCGCTACGTATGACAGGAAAGCATCGTTTCATGCGCTAATTCCTTTGGAGTCAGTCGCAATTAATCTCTAGATTTTCTAATCACGTTTTAGCTGTACATAAGAACTATGCAAAAGCCAAGGTATTTATCACATTCCTAATAATCACAGCACCGAAGTTAATTGTAATACAGCTATGTTGTACAAAATCACTGTCGGCCGCCGAGTTCAAATATTTATTAATCTGTTAATCAATTGCATTATATTCAAGTGCTTTTACGAACGCGCTAATTGTTTTTAATTGTTAAGATTGAAAGTGAGCCTTTCGTCACGCTAATTCAATTTACTCCCATCCGCAGCTGATGATTAATGGCGCCTGGGTGGCTAAAATCAATCACACGCGCGCAGGTGATTATTGCATTACAAACTTCTGAATGAACGCAAGGTCAGCGGAGCCCGTGGCGTCTCTTTATTCCTTCTGCCGACTTTCATTTGCTCAACATGGGT
>JAZGTI010015873.1:0-13117 GCA_036877585.1 Botia kubotai
AATTATAGTATAAATTAGAGTGATATTCGTTGTCTGTTCTTGTTGATAATCAGTTACAAGTGCTTTGACTTTTGTGTGTGTCTTTAAAACACTTTAAAACACTTACAAAGTGTTTTAAAGCCTTGAAATTATTTGAGAGGGATGGAGAGAAACACTGACGGTAATTCTGTGTAGGCCTAGTGTAGTATGTAGGTCATTAAAAACTGTGTTTGTAGCAATGTCAAACTCTGCTGTAGGCTGCGCTAATTTCTTTCAAACATATGTTAGTCTTTACTAGAGCAGAAGTGTGTCAGGGTCCTGGCTTCCTGTCTAGTCTGAGAGATCGCGTTTTGCCAGGATCCTGACACAGTCAGTGTTATATGTCAGAGTGCGAGGTTTAGATTCTGACTCGTCTTGTTGCAGTTCAGTTCTGGTTTAGAGTCGGTGTCTGAACCTCGCGCTCTGACATATAACACTGACCTGACAAAGTATGTTTAATGAACTCTTTTTGCAGCAAAATCTTTCAAATTGTAAGTGTTTTGATCTTAACATTTCAATTTATTTAAATTACTCACCATGTATATGTTTTAAATTATTGGTTATTTTAAAATTCTGCCTTGACAAATGCGCTGATTTGGCGACAGACAGTTGTGATAAAGACTCAATAGAGTACAATGGTTGGTTAATGCTAAAACATGTAAATTGTGCCTTTAAAAACATACATAGCCTGGCTATTTACACTAATACCCAATTTATGTAAATAATTAAATACAAAGCTCTGCAATTGTTTAGACCATGATGAAAAAACACACTGTAAACAACAATACTGTCATTAATGAAGACATCAAGTTACCACTTTATGTCTGTTGTTGTTCCTTACAGTAAGCTTTTAATTGTTCTAATATGTTCAAATTTAACTTTTCAATTGATTAACTTTACCTCAAGTATATTCTTTTTTATTAATTAAATGTTAATACACTGTTAAGTCAGTATACATAATCAAAGTTCAGCTATGTAATGTAAACCTAATAAAGTTGTGTTTTAATGATTTATAAATTACTTAAAAGTAAACACAACAATATATAAACTGGAAAGTCAGAGTTTTGTTTTTTTACCTTTTAAGTTATCTGTACTTAAAATGCAAGTTAACTCAATGAAAAGACAACATTAAGCCAACTCAATCCAACGGAGTTGTCAATATCCACATTATGCTAATGAACTGAGAGAATCACTTGAGTAGTCTCATTAGGGTTTACAGCAAGCTTTAGCTCAAATGTTTATTCCATTGTTGTGACTGTCCTGACTATGACAAGAAATATGTTCCATTGGTTTATGTTCATATATTTATGTATAAAATATTTAAAGAGGTAGTTCACCACAAAATCCTTCCACTTATGTTTTATTTTGTTCCAAACCTGACTTATATTTGACAGTGTTTTTCATGCTACAGTATTAGTCATCTATTGAAATGTAGCAGATGCATTTGATGCATCTGTTATATATACAGATGCAACAGATACATCTGTATATGTAACTGCAGGCAAATACACTGTTATCACATTTACCTTAACTACCCCGTTTTTCCTAGCAATCGTAATCAAATGCAGGCACTGTGTTCCTGGGAAGAAGATAAAACAGATTGCCCAGAATGTTGTCAAAACCACATCTTGTGAGGGTTGACAAGCATGACCAGGCACAAGTCATGGGCTGCTTAAATGGCAGAAGATCTTGAATGATGTTGTACTGAGAAAACCTGCAGCATCAAACTCACGTTTGCTGTTTTAGTTCACATACTGTTCCATACTATTAAACAACTTAAAAAAAAAATTAAAAACCACTGCTTTGCTTCATGTCTGTTTGTTAATTTCAATGTAAAATAAATATGACAGACCGAAGATCTTCTATGTTGGTTTCTCTGTAGATGCAACACAGGATGGGGAAATTCACAGTCATTTAAATCCTTGTGAATACTGCCCCACAATAAAGCCTGCTGTACTATAGATGTAGCTATTTTACCATATTTCCATACTATAATTCATAAACTTACAGTAACACAATTGAAGTAAGTTGTTTAGTTATTGAAGTTAAATTTTCAGTTATTTGCATTAGAATCTCTTGGTAAACAATCACCATTAAAATGCATTTGCAATGTAATGCTACAGGTAAAGCAATAACATTGTAAAATGTTAATAAAAGAAAAATAGATAAAAGCAAAATGATAAATCAAATCGGTATAGCTTACCTAAAGCTATTCACCAAGTTTTATTTTCGTACTCATTTTAATGGTCCTATATTTTACTGTATTCGGTTAGGTATGTTACTGTAAAAGTTTGTAAAATATGTTTCTGTAAAGACCAACAAGAAAACAATTTAAATGAAAGAATAATTGTACACTTATTTCTAATGACGACCCTCTTACTTTAAAACAACTGAAGAAAGGTTTATCAAGTAAATGACAGTCATAAAACAAAGAAATCTAGGGAAAAAATAAGGAGAAATTTGACATTTTTTTAACCTAAGCATACATAGCTTGGCTACGTGCCAGAATCTGTAAATTGGGTGGACGATCAGGTCTGGCTCGATAAAAAACAAAATCTTCAATGGGTGATGGATCCAGGTGGCGGCTACCCATGATCTCTCCTCAGGTCCATAGCCCTACCAGTCCACCAGATATTGGAGCTGACCCTCTCGCAGCCTTGATTCCAGCAACTCATTCACCTTGTATGCTGGTGATCCATCTATGTCCAGTGGTGGCGGTGGCTCTTGGTTCTCAGCATTGGGGTCAGCATCCGGGTGGACCGGTTTGAAGAGCGAGACATGGAAGGATGGAGAGATACGGAAATTAGTAGGAAGCTCAAGCTGGTACGTGATCTCATTAATCTGTTCGATTATTTTAAATGGGCCAACATATGTAGGGCTGAGCTTCCTGCTCGGTAGCCACAGTTTGAGGTCCCTTGTAGAAAGCCAGACCCATTATCCTGGTTGGTAGGGAGGGTGTGGGTGTTGTCGTCTGTTGGCCTGGAATTCTTGGGTTCTGACGGCTCTCTGTAGACAAACATGGGCACTGTCCCACACCCTCTCCCTATGTCTGATCCAGTCATCAGTTGCAGGTACTGATGAGGGTTCACCGGACCACTGGAACAAGGGGGGATGGGTCATGCCAGTGAAGGAGTGTGTTAGAGAATTTTGAGCCCATGGAAGGAATTCTTCTTACCGGTTCTGTTCATGACTACAATAAGTTCTGAGATACCTGCCAATCTCCTGGTTCAACCTTGGACACCTGGGTAGCTTCTTCAATCCATTTGAGTTTCAATGGTTTGCCTTTTAACAGTGACATTAGTGACAATCTCTGAAGTTCTTTGACTGTAGTGGGTTGAGGCCAGTCTGTGACTGCTCTGACCTTGGAGTCATCCATCTCAACACCCTGATGTCTGTTGTTGTATCCAAGAAAGGATGTTCACTTGACATGAAACTTACATTTCTCTGCCTTGATATATAGCTGGTTATCCAGCAGGTGGGAGACTACTATTTTGACATACTGAATGTGTTTAGATTCAGACTTGGAGTAAATTTGTACTAAATTTGTAGTAAAACTTTGTACGCACTTCGGAGGTCGAGCTTTGTGTAGATCCTGGCCTCACGTAGTTGTTCCAGTGCCGAAGGAACCAGTGGAAGAGGGTAGCGGAACTTGCCTCTTTAAACCTCTGAAGTCTATGCATGGCCGTAACCCCATTTTTCTTTTCCACAAAGAAAACCCCTGCAGTAGCTGGAGAGGTGGAGAGATGGATAAATCCAGAGTTCATGACTTCTTCAATGTACTCGTCCATGGCTTGAGTTTCATTGAGTGACAAAGGGTAGACTTTGCTGATAGTAGGCATGGCATTGGTAAAATGGTCGGTAAAGTGTGCCCTTGATTTTACTAAAAACATCACTGATTGCTTCATAACAGGAGGGAATCTTAGCCATTTGAGTGGTGTTTGGACTTCAATGCTTGTCATCAAACAGGGCTTGATTATAGCAGAGTGCATACAATTGGTTTGGCAGAATTTAGACCAATGGGTTAGCTCATCATAATGCCAGAAAGGAACTGGGTCGTGAACATATAACCAGGGGTAGTCAAGGATAAATCATGTCTGGGGGAGTCAATGACATAGAATGAGATGGCCTCTTGATGAAGTAGTCCAACGTGGAGTTGTAGTGCACGTGTTTGATGGTTGATGCCATCTATGAGGGTGTTGTTAACAGCACTGATCTTGATGGGTGGCACACAGGGTTGAGTAGAAAGGTTGAATTTACCAACAATGTCCTTGTGGATGAGATTCAAGGCAGCTTCAGAATTGATCAACGCTGTTAAATCAATAAAAGTACTTTCAATATGCAAACAGCAAGAGGCAATGACTTGGTAGGGAGGAGAGAAAATTGTTCAACACTCACCCGGGTAGTAATCTTGGTGTTCCTCTGGGCTTTGTGTGGACATGCTATGCTGTAGTGGCCTGTTTTACCGCAGTAATAGTACAGATTGAGTTGACGTTGTCGAGTTCTCTCCTCTTTAGTGAGTTTCGAGAAATCCTGGCTAGGCATTGAAATTGAAGTTATATATTCAGTAAATGAACAGTTTTCACTTTTGCAAACCCAGTTCAGTCTGTAGAGCGAGGTTCAAGCTTTGTCAGAACACAGCCTTTAAAGAGATGTCATTCCAGCCATTTTGAGCAACGAGCGTTCTAAACTCAATAGCATAATCTGCAGAGGTGTGGTTGCCTTGAGACAAATGAAGCAATTGTGCAGATATATCCCTGCCCTCAGCGAGATATTCAAACACATCTTGTAACTTTTGAACAAAACACTTATAGGAGGTACAAAACAAACAATCAGTCTCCCAGACCGCTGCAGCCCAATCGATCGCTTTACCAGAAAACATACATTAGAAAAGCACATTTCTTTTCATCTGAGTAAAACGGGTTCTTCTTGGTTAGCAAAAAAATCTCCACTTGACAAATAAAGCCAGCATTGCTCAGCTGAACCATCAAATTTCTCTGGCATAGCTAGTCTTACCGTCTGTGGTGCAGAAGGAAGCGATCGAATGTAATGGGTCAGATGTTCAGTTGCAGACTGAAGCTTGTTGAGCTGTTCTTGGTAACCCTTGAGCACTTCAGTTTGATAAGCAAAAGGTGCTTGAAGCTGAGAAACGTCTGCTGGATTCTTAGGAGGCAAAGTATTCTGTAATGATGGTGAGGCTAATGCCGTGTTAGAATCCATTTGTAGAAATTTAATGGTAAAACATGAAACTGAAATCAAAGTCAAGGTCACAGGTAAAGTAGTCAAAATCACAGAAAACAATCCAACCAGCAAACAAGCAAAAGTGTAATCCAAAAGGCAAAAGTCGAGAGAACCAGGCAATAAATCAAACACGTAGTAAACAACAAGACAATACAACCACTCGGTAAGGCAATAGAACTGACAATACTTCACAAGGCCTGTTTGGCCTGGCCATGCTTAAATGGCTACCAAACAGGAAATTGTCATAGAAGCAGAGGAAGCGGTTTCAGTCAATACTCGGGCGAGGGCCACCTCTGCTGGCGTGGCATTACAAGTGGCATTACTTAGTGCTATTTATCAATGAAACGATAAAATCTTAAAAGAAATACATCAACCAACTGTGGAATATTTTAAGTTACAACAGCAGTCTGGAAATAACCAAGTTATAAAATGTCTGGAATAAATGTGAAGGTGGTCTATTAACATAATTGTCCTGTTTGTTATACCATCATCTGACTTACAGTACCAGAATCATTAAGTTTAGCATATTGTTCTTGCATGACAATATGTACAATGTTTTCAGGGAAAACATGTAAAATATTGTACATATTGTCTTTACAAGGTTTTATTTGCCCTGTTACACTCAAAAATAATATGTCAATTATGTCAAGTGAAATGTGAAAATATGTGAAATATGTCAAGGCTAGAAAGCTAATGCAAATATTGCTCATACTAATGGATCTCATACAAGGGAGAATATTTGTACATTCTTCAAAATAAACATTTTTAAAATATTCACAGCTGTTCCTCCCCCAAAAACATTCAGTCAAACATTCTTAAAAGAACAGTTTCTTTTCTACTTTTATATAGTCTGATATTTCCACTACAAATAACCTTTTGTGAAACAAATAAAGGTTCTATGGATATTAAAGGTTCTTTATGGAGCAATAAAGCCAAAAATTGGTTCTTCTATGGTATTGTGAAGCCTGTAGGGTACAGAATCAGAGTCAATAATTACAAACAAACACATAAAAACAGTGTTATAATCATTTGCTTCTTAATTTATCTTAATTGTCAGGAAATAAAAAAAATAGCTACACTGATAACTGCTATGCAGTTGTCATTTTGCATTCAAACCTGACATAAGAAACAATATCTTTTCTCTTATTTGGTGTTAACAGTAATGATTTATAAGTGGCCTTCAAATTCTGTAAAGTGTCTTTTGTGTAGTAAAATTAATGGTAATATTATGTATCAATAACAATGATATATTAATTAATTAATTAACCTATCACTTATAAGCAGATGTTTATAAGTGGCCTTCACATTCAGTAAAGAGTCTTCTGTGTAGTAAAGTTAATGGCAATATTATGTATTAATAACAATTATATATTTACTAATTAATTTACCTTAGTCTCTTACAAGCAGATGTTTTTACACCATAAGGTGAGAAGTGACCAACTCCCAGAGGCTGTATGTCTGTCATACATTTCTCTTTTTTATAAAACGCTTTCAATTCACTCACATAACTAGCCCCTTATCAGCATCTAAAAAGAAATACTATCTAGCTATAAAACCATGTTGTTGTTATAGTTGTCAGAATTTCTGTTTTTGATAAGACACGTGATCAGGCCTTTTTAACCTTTTTGTTATTTGTGTGCCTCAGGATGTTACCTTCCCGTCCCTGTCCCCGCCCATATTAATGAATCGTCATTCCGCATGACCCCGTGAGCAGAGTACACGATAGAAAACAACGCTGGCCCTTTAAGACCAGGCTGATCGCAACACTGGAGACAGTTCTGTGGTATTGCCTCCAAGTACACGAAGCGGACACACGCACACATGAGATAAATGGAATTATAACAATGGAATATCACTACGTTCTGTTTACTGTTTTGTTACAGTTTATCGTCCAACCAGGTAGGATGCTGGTTGTAGCCTATAATTATTGGTGCTTTATTGTCTCTCATATTGTTGTCAAGCGTTAAGGAAGATTACAGAAAGTTATTAATTGAAGAGTTGGGATGTACTGCACTTACTGTATACAGCTTCTTACTTTTAACTACTAAACAATGTAGGCTGTTTATAAAAGCATCATATTGGTTGTTAACAAGAGGCTACACCACGGACCCAAAGGATGCATGTTATTTGCACCATAATGAATATAATAATTTGTTCTTAATGAGCGTTCGCACAGTCTTGCACTGCAGAACTCAATGAGCGACTTTCTCCAGTTTTTTTTTTTAATTCGATAGGGTTAACTGTGTTGAATAAATTGAATGCATGATAATTTCCACGGATAATCCCAATGAATTATTTTAACCCAATTTACTGTTCGGAGACAGAGTGTGGAGGCTCTATAGCCCGGCAATTTGGGCTGTTACAAGATCCTGGAAACAAAATATTGATACTGAGGGCTGCAGGTGAGAATGTAATCTATAGCCGATCCTCTCGCGCTCCTCTTAATAATTAAACGTCTCGCTCGTGCCAGTCTAGTGCAGGTGCGCGCGGCAACAAGTATGGTAGTATGCCAGAGCTTGTAGAAATAATGTTTCTACCAAATGACACGACATTCATGAAAGTACTAAATGGCTCAGTTAAAGTGAAACTTAGTTCTACCCCTGCAGTTAATTTTACACTTCTGTTTTACACATCTTATCCTTACTGCGTGAAAAACAGTTATATGTAAATGACCGGCAATTCCTACAAGACCAAGTTGTTTTGCATGCTGCAACCTGAATCTTTTGGCTTCGCTTGGTGGGTTTTTTTGGGCATATCATACGGTCTTTTGCAGCGTTTGAATAAACCCTCATTGATGTCCGAAAGTTGATGGGCAAATCTTTAGCTGGACTGCATCCGTTAACTGAGCATTGCGTATCATGTGGGTTAAGCCTGTCCCTATGTAACTTTGTTCAAGAAATGCGGTTGTTTCCTGTTACAAATTTCTTATAGTGTATTTTCTTTTTTGTTCAATTGCGTGGCTCCCAGTACAGAATTGTGGCGATTAGGGACGAATCTGTAGCGTTCACCTATTTAAATTCCTTGTATTTGGTAATTGTGCTTGGGGTGGGTATAGAATGACTATAGTCAAGCCCAAGCCCACGTCAATCATATTAACAATCATGTCAGTGAATTGAAATGATAAGCTTTTACAATACCGAACATCTTGCAGCTTTGCACAGAATCTAATCTGAAGTAACGCCAGAGGGCTACAGCTTGACTGTTTTGTGTCGGGTCTCTTCAAACACATGGCGCTGCGGACTTTCAGATAACCATGAGAAAATTGTTTAAATGTAAATAATCTTACTTAGCACTGGTTGGTTGCGTAATTTTTTTATTGTGCCCCCTGCCTATATCAATTACTGTTTGGGCTCTCATATCATGGCATTCTCATCACGAATTGTTAAAATATGAACTTCAGCCATTAAACCAGGTAACGAGGTTTTTAACAGAGAAACGGTGAGGTGCGCTTTAGTAGTAGTAGTAGTAGTAGTAGCCTTTATTTGTCACATACACTGTTACATGCCGTGAAATTTACTGGTGTATATGGCTTCTTGGGGACATTTCACTCACCAAATCTTATTTGCTCAAACCCAACGTTTATTGAGATACTTGGACCACTGAGGAGAAGTAAACAGAAAGCTGTTGTTACGTTACTGCTGTGGAAGAAGCACCCGACCTGCAGACGCCGTTAACTTGTCACATGAATGACAGTTTGCAATGAAGCAAGCAACCCATTAGGCCAAACCACAGTTTTTATCAGGTTTAGTCGTTTAAGCCTAAAGCAACGATTGGAGCAATTGATTGCCCCCTCCAGCCCCCATTTTTTCTCACTTTCTCAGAAACTGTAGAAAAAAAACTGTAGAAAGACTTGTCATTAAAATACACAGAAAACGTTTAGTGTCTAACATTTAAGTTGTTGTAAATGACATAAAAACCTTTATATGTCAAATATTTGATAAATGGTTTATATAGGGTATATATGACAATTATGATTATTTATGGTACACACCATGGTTTACCATGGTCTGTCATTTCTTTCATCTCTTTTTTTAGATATTCCCACTGTTCACCCAGTCACATGTTAGGGAGATAGCTATTGTTATTGCATAATCCACTTAAAAAATAAATAAATAAATAAATTCATAGACACATTTACTTTTAGATATTGTCACATACACATTGTCATCAACAACTATTCTTAAAATTATGATGTGTGGATAAGAAGAATCTGGATTTAATTTGGAGAATGATGCTATCTGCAGAAACCAAGACAACTAAAAACAAGAAATACACCTGATTTTTTTTCATCTTAGTTGTTTCACAATTGTCTGAAATCAATTTGCTGAGTTATGAAACTATCTATTTTGTACCCTAAACTGACATTTATGCAACCTGAGAGGGCTTAGATTTTATTTTTAGTTTGTGTACATTTATATATACAGGTGTTTGTGCTCTGTATAATATTGTATTACATTAATATATTATATATAAATATGTAAAGGTATAATATATAATATATTTTATAAGGTATAATATATATAATATATAAAGGGTACCTTTAAATATTAGTTACCACCTGAACATTGACTAGCACTCTTATCACAGAGAATAATATTAATTATGGAGTGCGGTTTGTCAGAGAAATCCATCCTTACGTGACATATAATATCAACATTGGCTCAACCACAGTTTAGGATTTTTGTGGATGGGACTATCTGTTTGTCTGACCAATGGCAGAATTTGAAACTTGTTTGAAAACAATTATTTGTTTTGTGTTGTGAATGACAGTGTACTTTTTGTGTACTTTACCTTAAAACGTTTTGGTCTTGCACTTGTGGCTCCCACATTTCACTGTGTTTATTCCATTTAGGCAGATCCAGGCCCACCATCAACCCAGACGGACCCCAGCTCACAGTTCCTTTGCATGGCAACTTCATTTTGCGCTGCCAGAGTGACAGTTTGGTGCGCTGGCTGCGAGAAGATCGCCCCTCACGTACCTTAAAGGAAGAACAAAAGGAGGGCGGAATCACAGTTCTCAAAGTGTCTAGAGCAGGTCCCCAACACATGGGGAAATATTCCTGTCGGGAGGAGGCATCAGGTGAAAAGAGCTCAATATACGTGTATGTAAAAGGTAGGCTGGGCTTTTGCACATTTGTGAGTGTTTGGATAAAATGTTGCAATTTGATGTAATAAATTGTCTGGGTTGGGTGACATGTCTGTAGGGCAGAATATTAGGAATTGATCCCTCATCTTGTCTAATTGTGTCTTCTATAATATTATACCTGCACTCTTAGGAAGGTATAACACAGATGTGTGCTAGGCTGTTTAGCAATAGTATGTAAATACTGATAGGATAGATACAATATTATAGTATTATAGTACAGCAGTAGTATAATACAGTGGTATAAATGTCTAATGCAACCACATTTTATTTATCATGTCTGCACCTTTAAGTATGTTTGCATGTTCTTGTAGTTTTTGTTAACTTTGTCTTTCTGTCTCTCTTTTGATCTCCCTCTCTTTTCATACACACATGCTCAGGCACATTTCATCATCTCCCAAAACATGCTTTTCCCTGCACACTGACTAAATCCTCACAATCTTTATACTAGACTTTAAAAGAGACCTGCATGACCTGTCTATATACCTCTTTGTCTGCTGTGTGCATTAATATAATACCATAATAATACAGTCTTCAAATTGAAGCTTGACAGTTTTGGCTTTTGATAAAAGGAAAGAGCAAGACAATTTTTAAAACTTTCTTGATGAAGGGTATTTTTTAATCTTCACTTTCTTTATGTTGCACTTTCTCTCAAAGCTATGATGTCTAAGCCTCCCTGGTTGTGTTTCATTGGTTTTTGATTTAGCATTACTCTCAGCAGATCCTGAAAACCCCTTCAGGAGGGGCATCGTGTTCGACATTGTTGCTGGAGAAGGAGACACTGTCACGATCCCGTGCTTGCCAACAGACCCCAACATGACAGACTTGCACCTGGAGAAATGTGACGGACAATCCTTGCCCGACAGCTTGCGATATTCATCCAGCATTGAGGCGGGTGTGGCGCTGAGCAATGTTAGGAAAGATTTTGAGGGATGCTACATCTGCGTTGGGACTCTGAAAGGAGCCACAATTAAATCTGGGGAATATCAACTCAATGTCCGCCTTGGTGAGAGAAAGAAAGCAAAAAAATATTTACAAATATAAAGAGAGTACAGACATCAGACATATGCATGTCGATGTTACCCCATTTTAGCCTGCTCCTCCTTTCCCACAATTCCCTGCTGCTTTGATACAATGCACCCTGCTTCTTTGCTTTTAGTTCCCGACGCTGCCCCTCTGATCACACTGGGTCAGCCTGAAAGAATTCTGCTCACCCAGGGGGAAAAACTTTCTCTATCCTGCTCCACCTCAAATGTCAACAGTGACATCACAGTCAAGTGGAAGGCTCCACATGGAGTGGTAAGAGCTGTCTCACAAACCTACCAGCTGAGCACACCTGTGGTACTTTCTTCAGGAAATGCATACATACATGTACACTAGGCTTTATTCTTCCATGGTAAAACCATTAAAAATAACTTGTGGCTGTTACAGGGTCATACTGATCATATTAAACCTATACATTAGGTTGCATTAAGTGTAAATAGGATTAGAATTACTCTCCATAGCACGGTAGTTGGTTTCCATCAAGCAACAAACAATTGGTCTATGTTGGTATGTATGCACTGAGAATGAAATAAAGGGTTGTTAGTACTTGTTATTATGGTGAAGGACAGACTGGATTTAGTGTGATTCAAGTTAAATTTTTAAAATTATATGTGACCTGTTGTCTTCTGTCTAGACTACTGGCATGTGAGACTGAACTGCTTTGTGTTCACCTTCCTCTTGCATGTATAAAGCAACCGTCAGTCCAGCATACCTCACGCCTTCTGACTGAGCCCATATCTCACGTGCGGACAGCCACTCTTTCATTGCCCTCTGTGATGATACGGGACGCAGGGAATTACAGCTGTGAAGCAATGAATGAGAAAGGGACCAGCCTAAAGTTAGTCTGGGTCAACATCTATGGTAGGTCTCTGTTGTTTTTTAATGTTTCCTTTGGAAACAATTTTGGGCTGGAACATATTGAAGGGTTAAGAATTATCTCCATTTTATTAAATAGCCAATAGACTTTAGGTATCTCATAGTTAGACTAGTCGGTTGCAGATGGTATTGGGGAGATGTTTATTCTAGAAAGCATTTGATTGAACAAAAATCTGTGCAGTGCAGAATGAGTTAACCTTATTTTTGTCTATTTTGATGAAAGAGAAGCACTATAAATGCAAAACTCGTATATCAAACCTATTTTTCTACACTTTTGGGAGTACAGTAGCATATACATGGCTCCAGAGCTAACAGATAAGAACTAAAAGCCACATATCTCTGAATTTTGATTTAATGGTGTTCTAATGTGACTTGCACAGCTGCATTGAAAGAAAAAGAAATGTCATTGTTTTATGATTGTGTGTAGGTAAGGGCTTCATTAACCTAACAAATGTGGAGAACAGCACAAAGAAAGTGCAGGCTGGGGAAAGTCTGTCCCTGTGTGTGGTTATGGACGCTTATCCAAAACCTCATACATTTTCTTGGAGCTACAGTGGTGTAAAACTTACCAATAGTACTGATCATGTCATTACCAGCCGGTCAGATGATAACAGGTATGCCAGGTGGAGGTTTGATGTTTTGATAATAGTTAAACAACATGTACATTAAATATATAAAATTATATTTATGTTTTTCATGTTTCAGCACCAGTACAAAATATTACAAAATGTACTTTCATTCCATTAGTTCAATGTTTTTCATAAGTACTCAAATGATTTTATATTGTGACCCATGCTG
>JAZGTI010015874.1:0-13117 GCA_036877585.1 Botia kubotai
AACTAAGAGACGACCGTAGGTGAAATACTAATAACATTAATACTTAATATAAACAAAGCACGACGTATTGCACACCGCAACAACTTTCAAATATGCGCGCCACTGACGTCACCGTCTGTGCTTTCAGGTCAGAGAGCAACTGTCCATCAAAAGCTCATTAGCCAATCAGAGTAGATCGCTGTTAAGCCCGCCCCCACGAGAGCAAACGAAAATTTGCGAAGCGTAAACGAAAGCTGTGGCAACGCATTCAGAATCCATGATTCGCGAAAACGATTCTTTGAAAATCATTAACAAAGAATGAAGCATATTTGAAGAGCATGTTAAATTCGTGTGACTGAGTTCATTTTTTCATTTTCATTGTGTTTTTCTTTTGCAGTGGCATATTTTTGATCGTTTCTTGGAAAGTTACGTTCAGTTTTATAAAGTTACGTTCATTCTTATTGGCACAAAAACAATCCCATATGCTACCAAATATTAAGTTAAGGGTGCCAATAATTTTGTCCAGTGCATTTTTTGGAATAGAGACTTAAATTCCGGCTATCGGAGCAACAGTAAACTGAAATGTTTTTCTTTGAGCCCCTTATACCAGAGATATTTTGAGATTTTTATAGGTCACCTCAGCTTTCCCTGGAAATTACCATCATTAGACCTTCTATATTTAGAAACCTCTCATAAAGCTGGTCTTATATCTCAAGGAAAAGGAATAAATAAATATATAAAAAGAATAATCATACTCAATGACATATGGAAGGAAAATAACAAACTTTCAACAGTCTGAACAGTAGAAGATTTATTCAATTGAACTTCAGTTACATTTGATTGACACAATGTGTGCTGAACCTGAAATTATTTACAGGGTTCTACAGCGTGCTACTAAACACAGTTTATCTGTCAAGGCGAGTTCACCGGCCGATTAAACAAAAGGTCACATTTAAATGATCTAATTATTAATCCGGTTAGTTAAAGGAATAGTTCACCCCAGAAATTATTTACTCTGCCATGTTGTTCCAAACCTGTAATATGTTTAATAATTATATCCAGGAAATACAATGTGAATTTCTGACTTTCTTTAATTTCTGAAAAGGTACTTGCCATATAACAAGAATTAAGATTTAAAGGCAAATATGTGGTTACCATCTATTTTTTATTCTTAAAAAATTATTTTGTGCTTCATGGAAAAACAGACTAAATAAAAACAAATTTTATTTTTGGGTGAACTATTTTAGTCTTTGAGTCTAACATTGCAAACCTACAGTGAAAACAGATACATGAATGTCTCTTGTCTACATTTCAAAATCTTTATTTAGATTAAGCATAAACCTATGATCAAAAGTACTGGTACTTACACATTGCAAAACATTATAATATGAATAATCCATGTGCAAATCCAAATGATCATAAAGTGAAGTGCATAATTTCTGTTTCCAAACAGATTTTCAAACACTTCCACTACTCCCAGTCCCTATCTGCCAGTGGCTGAACAAACATGTAGTCCCACCTTAAACTCAAACCATTGCTAAGCCAGAAAGTAAACTGTTATTCCACTCAAACAACCAGATCAAAGTTTTGTAAATGCCACAGTGTTTACACTATTTCTTCACATTATTATGGAGAAAGTAGCACAAATGGAGTAAAATAACACAGTTTTAAATTTTTATGGTACCCACCATGCTATGATACAACACACTACAGAGACAGACCACTGGTTTGGTCTGGGTACATGTACCATGATGTTATGAGCAGTGATCAAAATGTTTTGTGGAAGTGAGTAATCTCATCAGAAATTATTCGATAGCCAGTATTCTGATGACATTGATAGACTAATAATAAAATGTTTTTTTATAGGTAAATATTTATAGCTTATCACAATGTTTCTTGTCTTTCATACCTATTCTCAGGCTCTTTTCCAAAACCCAGTGAGCTGCCCCGTGAGCAGCAATAATATATAAGGCATCATAGGCCTGTCATGGTAGGCAGCACAATTATAATAATTTAAATTTAATGCCTACTAATTATAATCATGCTGCCTTTTATGATAAGCTCTTTTAGCCAAATTACAAGGCAGCATTATCTGTTGTGGAGAAGGTGATTCCATGATGAGCTGCAATATGTTCTTTGAGAAAAATGATGGTGGCAATGCAACGGGAATATTGATTATAAATACAAATTCAGTTAATACTGAAACAATACATAAAAATAGCTTTACAAATTCTCTATTGGGCAATCTAATTAACAGCAGACTACTGTACACTATGTTTGTGCCATGCTTATTTAAGTATTGCAGCATTAGCTTCGCAACATGCTAACTCCGGTAAAATCAAGTCAAGTCCCATGCGGGAGTGCTTTTTGTATGATGCCCAGGGTTCCTGCCAATGTAGAGCATTCTAAATTGATAACTTTTGAGGTCCCATTACAATAAAGCTGCTGTCTTAAAAAAGGCAGCTGCTTATGTAAGCAGTAAACAGCAACGCAGCTCACTATCTCTTGGAACAGAGCCACAGTGTAATCATTGAAAAATTGCTTATGACCAACATCCAGTTTTCAGTCAGGGTTTTACAACTCGACTTCTCTGATACAAAGTCAAAAGTGAACATTTTATAGGGGAAGTTCACAGTATTCCAATTATAATAAATGGTGGCAAAAAATGTCCACTTTCAAAAACACACAGAGCTAGTTAAAAGTGATTTGGCAATTCAAGTATATTACAATTACTTATGATATAACAAGGCAAAGGATAATCACAATCGAAATGCAAAGCAGCTATGTGCTACGATATAGTAGTTTTTAATTGTTGTATTTCCATTGATACAGAACTGACCAAAAGAAAATAGTCATATATTACTATTAAAATAACAGGAATAAATGTCATCACATTGTACACTCAGACTCCTCATACGATCGCTTATATTTTAATGCTGTCTCACTGAATGCATGTAGCATTGAATTTTATTTGCTCTATCAGAATATAGAATCCATAGAATAAGGCATGGCACAGCCCAAATATTCCAGTGTTTTCAATTACCACTCCTCTTTAAAACATTCTTCTTGCGTACAGTAGTCATCACAAAAATAACTCTGGTTAAAATTCTTGTAATCATTGTAAAGTAAAAAATATAATACATTTAAACAAAGCTTTCCCTTTAGTTTCTATTGCAGTACCAAAAGAACAGATATAAAACATACAATATGGTGTTGGACTATTAAACCAGAGTGTATCTATGAGTCTTTAGTGAGGTTGTCTACTACATAACAAATTATTTATTCAAGGTACAAATATTGACTACTATGAATAAAAAGACAAACATTAATTTGCAATCCCTTATAATGAACTCTGTTGTAATATTGATTGACATTCCCAAAAGAGTTTAAGGCCAGTGGCTGAAATTAGACCTAATCTCAGACTAAAAATCTTGAATCGGGAAGTTCAACATGGAGTTCTCTAATGTCAGAGATTTACCTAGTAAAGAATACAGAGATATCAACACTATTCAAAGATGACATAGATCCTCAAGACTTCATGGTGCAAATGGGCACTATGATGACCAATATCACAGTGCAGGCAGCCGCAGCAATCAGTGCGCCGATTTTACATGCCTTGGCTCTACGAAACTCTGCTTCTTTGCGCTTCAGCAGCGAATCGTAGCCCGGCGTGTAGATGTCTTCCATCCAGTACTCCAGATTGTTGGGGTTGAGTGACTCCTGTACCTGCAGATGAAAAAAATGTGAGATGTTCCATGGAGAAAATCTGCCGTCCGGAGCCGGGTGTGATTGTGCCAAGGTCTCAGGTGTGAAATGAAGGCTGTGGAAGATGAATGGACCTCTTGTTCAATCATTAAACTAACTGTGGACAGATTACTGAAGCAACACATTCTGCCAATATGGAATTTTTCATCATATTGCAGTTTTAATTGATTACATGGTGAGCAATTGACAGAGTGTCCTAGAGAAAAATTAAAACAGGAAGACCACAGGTATAGCTTTCCTGTAGCTCAGTGGTTAGACAATGTATAGTGTAATGCAATGTAAGTCACTTTGGATGAAAGCATTTCCCAAATGCATAAATGTAAATGTAGGTAACCAGAGACAATAATGAACAGAGAAAGAATATTTTTTAACATTTTGAAAGGTGGCTACTAAAATGTTCTGGTTGGTTACTGGGACATTGCTAGGTGGTTTCAAGGTTGTCATTCTGCAGACAGTGCAAACAAACCTTCTAAATCCTTTATGATAATAACCTTACAAATATATCTGAACAGTTTTGTTGAAATTATCTTTAAATATGGCTCAGATGTCTCTGTGGGATATCAACCCACTTTAATGTCCAGCAGGCAAAAACTGTAAGGTGGATTAGTGAAATTTAATACTTACATATTAGGGTCTGTTCAAATCCCTAACCCTGTATATGAGAAATATTATTGGTAATTCCTATTTTAGCTAAACACCACTAAATATATGGCCTGGATTAAATATATCAGGCATCTGCATCATTAACCCTCACTGCTTTGCCTTCCTTCCAGATCTAAAGATTTCTCACTTGCTAAAGTCTGTACTGGTCATCTAAAGCAGAGTTTTGATAAACCAAGGCTGAACCACAGATTGAACACCTGTAAACATTATCCCTGTGCTTGTTTATTTTATACACCAACACTTTTAACTGAATTCTATGCTTTTCAGGATTTCAGGCAGTCAAAAAATTGTTTTGTGGGAGAAGGTCAGCTCATTGATCGAAAGTGTTGAAAGTCTTTGAGCATAATTGTTTGGACTTTAATTATGTCCCTACATAGGGACTGTGAAATGCTATATCTTTTAATTACCAACCCTTTAATGTCAAACTAGCAGAGTCAGTGCTAATGAGCAAAAAACACTCAAAATTATGCATTTTTAATGACAATAAAAAATTTTAATGATAAAGTACTCTGACATCTTTAAAAGGTTCTCTGATCAATAGTCTCTAATCAATCTCTAATCAATCCCAATCATTAGGTAGTCAAAGTTTCATTTCCTGTGTTGATGTCTGTTGAAACAGGTAATTAAGGATGGATTGATAATCAAAGGGGTCACTGCATGATTTAAAAAAATTGTCAATATCATCTGTTATACATAATTTACTGCCTGCCATACTCTACACACTGCTTGCCATACTCTACACACATACTCTGCACAAATGTGAATATGTGAGTGCAACATGACTCATCAATATTTCTGGTTGCTTTTTAACAAGAAAAATGTTTTTTTTTTATGAGAGACTTTAAAACGACTTTAAACCTTAATGGAGGTGTTATGGTACGGATTGGACAATTTTTACCGCTTCCTTATACCACGCGCAAATCATACGTAGACTATAAAGGATTACGTATAAACTTCACTCTGGGGATGGTTGGCTTAGAGTTCATAGTGCACAAAGCGGATTTCAACCCTGGGTCATCAGATGTGGTAGTTACCAGCCTGGAATTCAACCAGTCATCACCCTGCGATGCGCAGCAGCCTGAGCCCACCACGGATATAGAGCCAGAGGCTGACGTGACGAGAGGTGGATTGCCCCGGAGCCTGAGCTGGAGGAGATGTCCGACCAGGTGCATGAGCCGGCTGCAGCAGGCGCAATGGTGAATGTGCCTGTGGAGCACGAGGGTAGTTTGAAGGACCCTGCCCACGACACAACCACTGGGGGTGAGTATGAACTGGACTCGAGTTCAGAAACTATTGTCTCCAAGCTTAAAAGATATCAATGCTAAATGTAATCCCACCCACCCAACCTCCCTCTCCCACCTCTTATATTTTTCTCAGTTCCCCCATCTGCGATGTCGCTGGAGCCTGTCAGCCCCTATTCTCACTCTCAGTCCACCAACGGTGTCATGGGCTCACAACTGGTCTGCCCACCACCAGCCACATCTCTGCTTCCTGCCTCCAGTGCCCAGACTCCTCCTTGGCCCTATGATCCTTTGGCTCCACTGTGTCTTCCAGCTTCCTCGTCTCCATCGTCGCCTGTCGCTCCACCAGCTCCACCCGGCTCTCTCGTCCCTCCGGCGCCGTCTCGGTCAGTCGTCATCCCGCCATCTCCTCTGGACTCTTAACCTTCAGCTGCACTGCGTCACTCTGTCCTCCTTGGCTCCTCCTTTTCTCCAGCTCCTCTTCAGTCCTGCATCGCTCAGCCGTCCGGTCCACCTTGGACCTCGGGATCCTCGACGTCACCCTGTCTTGTCTGCACTCTGCACTCACTTGATTGAAACGTTTAGTGTTTGTATGTCTTTTCCATTATTAAATATTATTTGTTACGTATCCTGCATTCCGCTCCTTCGTCCTATTTATCCCAAGCTCTCACAAACACTCATCGTAACACTGTTTCCACACATTAGTGTTGTATGATTCAGCCGTTTCAAGCTCAACTTACTATCAACATATGTACACAGACAGGATTGTATTCATATAGCGCCTTTTAAAACAGTGTTTATGCATCTACAGTACATACATGTATGTCCACAGAAGGTTTTAGCAGTCCCTCTTTCTCTTTAAGCTAAACTTTGAGTAATCTTGTATCAATACTTGTGCTGTGTTAGAAAGGGTAATCCAATGTTCCTCTATAGAAATGACTGCCACAGCTCCATTCAGAAGAGAATTAACAATCATTAGTTTTAAAGGTGACCCAGTAGGTTTTATCATTGGCTATATGACGTTATTTATTTACCTGCTAATGTGCAACTGCCATCTGATCTGGGATAGGAAAACCACTTCAATTACACAATATTTGATTTTATATGACTAAAATAGAAACTAGAAAAATAGTGCAAAATGCATTTGAAGGAAAGCTATTTTCTTTTCTTTCTCTTATAAGTCTATTTTCTTTACACACAGCCAGCATTCTTGAGAATTATACTTTAACAGCACTAGCATGTAAAGTTCCAGAAAATAAACACTGATGTTAGTGCAGAAATAATATACATTCAGGGAGGGTAACACAATAGTAAAATGTTCTCCAAGTGAGCTACCAGCGATTAATTGTCTTGTAATTCAAACTCTTGGTAATTGCAATAGGAACAAAAGTTTAAGACTTTAAGGGGGTCATTCACACAGAATGCATTATTTCAGTCTGCCCTATTTTTAAATTGCTGGACTATGTAAATGTGCTAGACAGGTTTTCAGACAGTGTGTCACAATAAAACATCAACTTTTAAAAACACAGGACACTGTTCCATTCTGTACGTTGACTCTAGCTAATTTTTAACCTTTAACTTCACGATTGCATCATACTTTTTCGAACCCTCACAGAATTAAATAGTGTCTTACAAGTCCCCTAAGGCAGTGTTTTCACTTCAAGTCTTAATGTATAGTTCTCATATTTGACACATTTTTTAAATTTAGTCAAGACATATCTGACTGTGTTTACATTAATACCTAGCCAGAAAAGTACAGAATTGATCCACACTGGATAATCTGTGGATTACATAATTGCTCTCACTTCCTCATGACATTTGTCATTTTGAAATAATGAACAATTAACATGAGAATCAAGTAGTGTCTAGTACAGTAATACTTTACTTAGTAAATAGTGTCTCCACACTAAATCTGTCTGTCTTTCATTCCCCAAGGTCTAATCAGCTGGACCAGGTGGTGGGGGACTGGATGAAATGACCCTGAGACAGATCATCAGGATTTGATAGACTTCTTTAGTAAACCTACCGTTATTAACATGACAACTTTTAGCTTTATTTTGTTCCCTGCTAAGTCACAGCAGTGTAATGTTATGGCTGCAATAAGTAACATTATGCCTCACCACTTTTTGTTGGCACGATTTCTTAGTGCCCAACATATTATCAAATATAATTGGAACCATTAGTTTTTCATCAATAATTAACTATGAATCCTCAAAATCAACTTTTCTCCATCTATACATCATTGGAGTTTTGGTTCCTTGCCACAGTCGCCCTGTTGGCTTGCTTGCTGGGAGACTGCTGACGTCCAACTTAGCCTAGGGTTTTGTAAATTGTAAACGTCTAATATTTTATTGTATATATTTTATGTATGTATGCTACTTTTGCATGTTGTGTAGTTCATGGTACTATTGCAAATCCCTTATACCCCTGTCCCATAAGATGTTGTCTATTATATGCCATCCCTGTGTAAGCTGGAACACATATCTTGCTCAACAATTTTGTGGTTTTATCCGTTCAGTCAACACTTTATTCATAAACATACTATAAACCTAGTATACCTAATTAGTCTTATACAGCTCACACATATTATTTGCAATAATACCATTAACATGTCCGACATTTGTTCTGTGTTTTTATTATTATTATTTGTTTCTCTATGTAAAGCTGCTTTGAAGCAATGTAACACTGTAAAAAGCGCTATATAAATTGAATTGAAATTGAATCTAGATGTAGAACAGAACTGTTTTTGCTGTTTGCATGGCTACAACGAAAAATAGGAATTGGTTGACACAGTGGCCTAGAAATAATAAGAGGCCAGGCTTTGTTCAAAGTTTGAATGAGGTGTACAATGCTCAAGCAGTGTCTGCTTTCTTTGTAATGTTTTATGTTTGTTTCCTGCACATCTCATGGTACGGCTGGATAACCAGGGCTTTAAATAACGTGCAGCCCTTGCAAATGGGCAAAGTAGAAGATTTATTTTTCATTTCCCTGGGTCGACACAGATTTGATGCAATGATGGATATACCCAATCCTGATGCACACATTATCAGCAAAGAGTGCAGTGATTTTCTATGCTGTTCCATCTAATTCAGATTTTATTTTGCTCTTGCATACATTAACATTTATGCATACACTTTTATCCAAAGTGACTTACAGTATATTTCATTTTTTTTTGTTTTTTTTTTGTAGGTACGTGTGTTCCCCTGGAAATCGAACCAACAGCTTTTGCGCTGTTAACGCAATGCTCTACCAACTGAGCTACAGGAACTACACAGAACACAGAACAGAATGCATACACAAAACAGGAACAGCTATCTCCCTACAGACAGTCCATGAATAAAGAGCAAAGATTATGGTTTTAATATAAAAGACGCTTGCAGAGTGGTGTCTCCCACACTAAGACTTTTATTGCAAGCATATTATCAAGAGCACATAAATTATGTCTAAAGATAGCCAAGCAAACAACAAATGCTGTCTGAAACAGACAACTGTGATTTTACTGCAGTTATGAGACTGACGTTTCTGAAGTATCCAACCAAAAAAAGTCACATTTAAAGTCAAATAAAATCATAATCTTAATGCACACTGCTGGTCTTATCATACATGATTGCACTTTATTCCAAATATAAGAAAATATTTGCCTTGTATCAAAATGTAATAATTTGCTAAGTCTCTGAGATGATGTTGCCTTATGACTGATGTCACAACACCCTCCTTAAGTTTAAAATCCTTTTGAACTTTGAATTAAAAAACGTTCAAAATCCTGTTTCTCTTAGAAACACATTAAACACAATGGGTGGAAATAACCATTTCATCAACTTCAAAACATATGACTGTAACCACACTCAGTCATTCACTGTCAGCATTGTCAACATGATTGTAAAATTATGTAAACCCATATATGGAAACAAAATGTTACAATACAATTTGTTTCAAATATGAACTGATTAAAGCACCTATATTTTCCTGTGCTTTAGCCCTTGAAGTTAATCCTATCACATACAGCCCACACCAAAGACTCAAAGATCAGTGAACATTGACCAGTGATAGAACAAATTGACAGAAATCAAAGCAGAAACCCCCAGCGCCCTCTATCTTGACTCTCACCTGCAAGTCCAAGGCGCTGAGCTTGTTCTTGTCTCCTGAGTTGCATTTGTACTCTTCTACTGTCCAGGATGGCTTAGAACGTTTGCCATCAGCTAGGCTGGTGAGGCGCAGGTCAGTGTAGAGAGGGCTGCCTTTCACATGAGATTTCACAGCAGGTGGGAAGTGGTGTGGGCTGAACACCTGCTCAACTAGGTAGGAGTCCTTGGGTGGCTTAGAGGAACGGTGTGCCTGGTGGGCGTCATACTGTCGATCTGTCTGTAGGGGAGAAATGGAAGGAAAGGTCAGATAGGAGGAAGCATCTTTTCTGCTGATATGATAATAATGTTAGGTGTCCTTTTGTACCTGATAATACAGAACACAGTAGCTGAAAAAGAGGAACATTGTAAACCTGCTGAATGCTGAACAACATTGTTTTTCCAGTGTTCTTTTATATCAAACAGAAACAGCTGGTGACCCTGTATTGGTCTTTAATTAGTTTAACTCTACATTTATGTCAAAACTCAAAGTTAATCAAGTCAATTGGCATTGATGTTTAATTTCATTAATGGTGCTTGTTAAGGCAAGCATTACTATTATTTCTACTCATAAATAAAAAAACGTATTATTTTACTCATTATTATTAAAGATTGGCATGTAATGTATCCTGCAACTGTGCTACAAATATCAGTATTATCTCTTATATAATATTATCTTGCCTGACTAAAAGAAACCCATATACTTACATTGAAGGAGGAATCTGGTTCATACTGTTGCTAAGGGGCAGAATATCATGGAGACCTGAGTGTTGGTGTTTTAAAAGCATCTCTGAAAACATCAGCAATGTTATAGAAACACCCTGTTACAACACCAATTACACTCATAAAAAAAATAACACCAATGCAGGCAGGTGTAACCTGACTTCATCAGCTGTAAATCGCAGGACTTAAAAGTGTGCTGATGCTGCATGGGCCTAACTACCCATAAATATGGCTCAAGCTGTGATTTTTGTAATGTGCTTGCAGGATACCTTAGGTCTTGTTTGCAGAGCAGAAAATGTGTACCTTTTCAGTCCTTTGTCTTTTATAAAGAATAATGTTTGTTTTTAATATCCTTGAGTCAGGAGCTTAAACTGCTACAGTTTAAGTTTTCAAAGATTTTATTATTATTATTCTTGTAACTTTTTAGAGTTAAGTGCTATTATGGGCAATACTTTCTGCATGTCCTGGTCTTCTGCTCTAAAACAACAGACTGTAAATCACAGAGACTGCAAAACTTGATATGATCCTTTCATATTCCACCCACTACTCAGGCACAGACACAATCCAAAGCAATCAAGCATTTGCTTTCATATTATGAAGTATTACCACAATGACCATATGCGGTAGAATAAAAATTAGTTCCCTTCAAGGAGACTCGGCACTGCATCAGGTTTGATGCTACGGGGGACGCCTTTGGTTTGACCAGTGTTTGAATTTCATGCCCAATGACACCAATCTAAGTGGCCCACGGCAGTACTTAATGCGCACAAATCAGGTGCACCTGCGAGTATATATGGGCACCTGTAGAGCTTGTCATCATGCCCCGCAAATTGGGTCCGTGTGCTGCTCAGGCAAGGTGGAGGCTCGGTTCATAGGTTTCTTGCTTGCTTTTGTAAGATGCTCTATTGTGCCTTGAGACATCTGTGGATGAGCTTTGCTCTTATTGAAGAGAAGGAAAAAAGATTTCTCTTTGACTTGCTGGCTGCACATCTGTACAGATGGTAGTTGAAAAGTTCAGAGAGGGCTAAGTCTCAGGCCTTTGCAAATATATCCTGCAGAGGTCCAAGTCCTCATCTGATGCCCCTATGCCCAGCCCCCCATGTCTGAGGCATAGGGGGGCAGGGCATAGGAGGCGAGGTCAGATACAAAGCATTGCTGCTTCTCCACCCTCACAAGGCAGAATGTAGGACCGTCCCAATGTTGCAAAAGCAGGCAAATGCCAAGAACAGCCAGGCTGAGGCTTGCACAGGAATGAGGAAGTAGCCCCATCTTTCTCCCTCCTTATTTATCTGTCTTGTAGTTTTTCAACACTTAAACGGGCCCTGAATTTTGGACCAGTTATGACTATGGCAGCCTATTTAAAATCTTCACCTACTTTCATTGTTAGGCGAGGGCTTATCAGCTCATTGTTACAATTACATAAGCAATAAGGGTTGTGCTGCCACCCAGGATAACTGTAGGCGGTCCCCGTATAAGTTCTACAGAGAATAGCTGTGCTGAAGAGTCAAAGTTCATTACTGGCAAGCTCCTCTTGTTAAGTAGTTTGTTGGGTTCAGCCTCAGTCTTACACTCAATGAGAGCTGTGACACTCCCATTAAAAGCTTTATCATGGCAGGCCTGTGGTATGAGCCGGTTATATGTTGTCATTAGATGAAGAGACCTGGGTTCAAACCCCACCTTAAACATTTTTAGTATAGGCTTTCCTAGGTCTGCGTAGATTGGGGAAACATCATGTTTTTGGACGTGTTCGATGGTAGCAGCTAACGATCAGTTGGCTCCTATTTACTGCTGTCTTCTGGGTTGTGTTGGAGCAGCACCCTAACTATAGAGAACCCCCCATGCTGGCTTATGCTGGCTATCCTTGAGCTACAGGCCCCCTGGGTCAAGCATAGAGGATCACCACAGAGGATCCCCCATTCCCCCAGAGCTCCATTAAGGACAGTAGTTTTGAGCAGCTGTCCATTAACTCCCCCTGGAATGCTGCTCCTTTGGGGTATGAATTATTGCTTTGGCGGGTCCTCTGCCCTCCCTAGAGCAGGATACGGGTAGAGTAGTACTCCGCTCCCCCAGAGCTCAACATAGCCTTTATGCAGCTGGCCCAGTGGCATGCTTGGCATTGTTGGCACTAGCCCGGGAGACCTGTGTTCAAATTCCTTATCGAATCTTCCTTATGTTTATAGTGTAAAATATTTTTAACAGACCTGGTGGGGGGGGGGTGCTAAACAAGCACCTTCACTAAACAAGGTCTTTCCATAGAGCTCGGTTACGGACAATGCTCAAGTGGCTGAAGCCATCTGGGTTGAGTGTGTCTGGACCCTGAGTAACCCTTACTACAGAGGGTCTCTTGTTCCTTTGGTGACAGGCTGGCTCAAATTTGAAATGAGCAAATTTAGTGGATAAGAATGTAATATTTCTCTGTTTAAACATTTGTTATGTTTTCTATGTTCTATTGTTAATAAAATATTGGCTCATGTGATTTAAAAGTCTTTCAGTTTTCATTTCATTCAAATTTTTTATTCCAATTTATTCCATTATATATATATATTGTGACGAGGCGCACCAGGACTATCAGCGTCGCCCTGGCAACGGACGCGCCGCACCTGCCCGAGCTCATCACGGGCGGAC